>CAUYRT010043976.1:0-24155 GCA_963574885.1 Lepilemur ruficaudatus
TTTTTTGAGACAGAGTCTCACTCTGTTGCCTGGGCTAGAGTGAGTGCCGTGGCGTCAGCCTAGCTCACAGCAACCTCAAACTCCTGGGCTCAAGCAATCCTTCTGCCTCAGCCTCCCGAGTAGCTGGGACTACAGGCATGTGCCACCATGGCCGGCTAATTTTTTCTATATATATCTTTAGTTGGCCAATTAATTTCTTTCTATTTATAGTAGAGACGGGGTCTCACTCTTGCTCAGGCTGGTTTCAAACTCCTCACCTTAAGCGATCTGCCTGCCTCGGCCTCCCAGAGTGCTAGGATTACAGGCGTGAGCCACAGTACCCGGCCCCTGCAGAGTAACAAAAACAGTAAATAATATGATGTTTATTGAGCACTTATTCTGGGCCAAGCATTGAACTGGTATTTTGCATATGGCATCTGTAGCTCCAGACTCTGGGCTCTTTCTTAGTGCCATGTTACCTCTCACATGAAAATAAGATCTCTCTCAACATAAGGCCAGTCAACAGCAAATGGCAGTGGGTGCTGTGCTCTAGAGAGTAGGGAGCTACTTTTGGTAAGAATCTAAGTGACAACCTGGGGATAGCTGAGCCCACACTCTACCATATTCCAGAATCTCTTTAGCTTGATAAGTTAGGGTTGCCAAGGCAAAGATTGGTTCCTTGGCCAAGGAGTGTTAGAATCTACTTTGGTGGGGGTAAAAGCCATTCTGGATTTTCATGCCTTCTTTGAGTTTACATGTTTGGCATTTTTAATTTGGTTTTAAGACTTAGTAATTTTGTAAGTATAAGCTAACTTTCACTTACTTCATTTGTATACATTTCATGGGTGTGTTTGAGGACTTTTTGGAACTTGTGTCTCTTAGATTTGTAGTAATATTGAAACTAGCTAACATTTGTTGAGCACTTACTATGTGCCAGTCACCATTCTAAATGCTTTTCCGTGGATGAACTCATTTCATCCTCTCAACAACTTTGTTGCCATTTTACAGATGGGGAATCTGAGTCCCAGAGAGGGTAAATAACTTGTTCAAGGTGACGCAGTTAGCAAGTGGCAGAGCTGGGCTGTGAACTCTGGCCACTTGGCTCTGGAGTTCTCATGCTTGCTACTCCCCTATGTAGACTTTAGTTGCAAAGATGCCATCTCCTTGAAAACTGTATCTGGGAGGTTAATGGTGTATTGCAGTTTGTGCACATGACATGGAAGGCTTAACAGTTGCTAGAGGGCATCAGACATGGCTGTGGGAGGTGGCGGCACACTGTGGTGTGCGGGAAGCCCTTGGGCCGCTGCTTGGCCAGGCTGCCTCGGAGCCTTGGACCTTGGGCAAGCTGCTTACACTTTCTGAGCCTTCATTTTCCCACCTGTCAACTGGGATTAAGACGGTCTACCTCAGAGGGTGGTTGTGAGGAAACGATGACAATATGAACATCAAAGTGGCTTGTAAGCTGGAAAGCATCACCTAAATTTAAGGTAATGAAGTTATCACTGTTGTTATCCTTAAGAGTAAAGGATGCAGATGATGAGGAATGACAAACTAATCATAAGAGAGGCAGGGGCTACCCAGGCCACATCCTCTCTGCCAGCTCCCTGAGTTTGGCACCACTAACGTCTGGAGCCTATTCAACCCGTGACCCGGACTCAGAGCACATCTCCCTGATTCTATCAGTTTGGATACTTCGTTGCAAACAGCAGCTAGTTTAACCTGGAAAGAAAAAAATAGTGACTATGGGTAGTATTTTGGGGAGGAACAGAGAGCTGGGAATAATGACCAGCCACAACATGAGAGCTTCTCCAGCAGAAACGCTACTATCACTGACACCAAAATCTCTGCCACTGCTGCCTCCTCAAAGAGCCACTTGGTTCTGCCCACCCTCCCCTGTGCACAGAGCTCACTTCTGAATTCAGGTCTTGTGCAGACGAGTCTGACTGGTGGAACCCAAGTCGGTGGCTGTGCCCTGGCTGCCAGGGAGTCTGGGCATGTGAGTTTTCTGGCTTCTACCTTGGCAAGAGAGGATTTACAATGTGGGAAATGACCAAAATGTAAAAGAGGGTTTTCAAAGATTTGGGTGGCGACAGACGACACATATCCGCTATACTGGTTTAGTTCCCAACATGTTGGATCCCCAGACAGTGATTCCAGGGAATGACTTTGAGAGGAATCCACCCCAGAGGGCTCCTGGCTTGTGTGCTCGTGTCTCCAAATCTGGTGGCATAGCAGATGGCTCCTGCTCCCTTGGACGTGGGGATAGGCTGTGGCAATGCTGCATGTGCCAGACATCCTGGGGTGTGGGCATGCAGGGCGGGGAAGTTCCAGTCAGACTGGACTGTGAGGAAGGGCATGAGGGGTGGCTGCTGCTTCAAGCTGGCCTGTCGCTGGCTTCTGCCTTTGCTGTCACCTTTCCTGTCACCATTTGAACATCTACAGGCTCTGAGCTAGGAGCTGACACACACCGGGAGTGGCTGTCCTTTGTGCATGCAAGGGGCACTCTTTTGTCACAGGAGTGAAGACCCCATCGGGAACACACTGTAGGGGACTGACAATTACAGGTGCGCCGGAGGCAGGCTGTCCGGAGGTCTGAGTGGGCATGATGACAGCATACATTTATGCCTAATAGGGTGAGCTGGTAGGAAACAACTGGTAGGTGTCAGCATCTTCCCCCACCCCTAGAAGAAGAGATGGACATGGTTGCTAAAGGCACCTCCAGGAGAGATTTTACTCCACCATCCCAGAGGGGTGGAAGATAGAGAAAGGTCCTTGTGAGAGTAGAGACCAAAGCTGCTGACTCTGGGTGGGGCGGGGGAGCCTCTAACTGAAAGAGGATGGGAGTCCAAGGGCTCTGGGAAGATGAAGACCTGTGCTCAGCATCCTCCCTGAGGTGGGTGGGGCCTCAGAGGGACAAGTCCTGTGATACCCTTATGGCATCTCAGTGTACAGGATGTATAGGGCTCAGTATACCGGGGTCCCTGGTTGGCAAGACGTTCCTTGGGCTGTCTCTGTATTAAAGTAGCTGCTGTCTGACTCTACAGGCAAGAGGAGAGGGGCTGAGACCATGTGGAGAGTAGACTGAAGACCAGAGAGCCCTCCTGCCGTGCTCCGACTGGGAGAGGCTCCAAGGCGCTTGTGTATCTGTAAGGAAGTGAAGGATCCACCAAAAGACACTCAAGGTAGAGACTTGGGACCAAGTCACCTGGCTCAGGATTGGGATGGTGTGTGTTTGCCAGGGCTGCTGCAACACAGTGCCACAAACTGAGTGGCTTAAATGACAAATTTACCGTGTCATAGTTCTGGAAGCTCCAGAAATCTGACATAAAGCTGTCCGCAGAGCCCAGCTGCCTTTGAAGACACTAGGGAAGGATTTGTTCTAGGCCTCTCTCCCAGCTTCTGGTAGCTCCTTGGGTTGTGGCAGCATGACTCCAGTTTTCACAAGGGGTCCTCCCTGAGTGTGTGCCTCTGTGTTTTATAAGAACAGCAGTCATACTGGATAAGGAGTCCACCCTCCTCCCGGATGGCCTTATCTTAACATCTGCAAGGATGCTCTTGCCAAATAAGGGCACACTCTGAGGTGGCGGGGAGGGTTGGGATTTCAACATAGTAATTTGGGGGGACACAATTCAACCTCTAACAGATGGGTCTCACATTCTGAGTCCTGAGGCACACGTCACATGCTCTGTCTATGCACAGCTGACTCCCAGGCTGGGACTTGCCCTGTGAGACTGGGAGGACAGCACATCCCTTTCAGGGAAAGAGGCCTGGAGCAGCTCAATGGCTGTGGCTGAGACAGTCACCTTCCATACACCCATGATGATGCCCAGATCTGTCAGCACTTCCCACTGTGCCCATGGCAGGTTAAAGGGCCTCCCTGAATCTCCATGATAATAGCCACCCCCATTACTATGCCTGAGATCAGGTAGAGCCCAGGGAGGTCTCCCTAGCATGGGCTGGGAGCACAAAGCAGAGTGCATGTCCAGCAGATCCCAGCTCCCTGCACCTGCCCCTCCTAGCAGGGCTCTGTATGTGGAACATCTTTCCTTGGCTTGAGCTGACATCCAGTTGAGAGCAGAGGTCAGAGAGGGTAAAGTACCCAAGGACACTCCTTGGGTCCTTGGGTCCCTCCTTCTCTCCTCTCCACTCCCCCGAGTTGGCCTCCCCTCCTGGCTATTCCACCTTCTGCCCATGGGCTCCATCCTAGGTTTTCGGCCTCTTAGGTTTATGCTGAGGATTCAGGAGTGTGGCTTCAACAGATGTGTGTGGAGGGGCTGTTATGGGCACGGCGTTGTGCTAGGTGCCCAGTTTCAGTGATACCAGGGCTGGGTCTGATTGGGGTCCAGTGGCTCCTCTCAAAGACCTTTGCCCTTGGAAAATGAGATGTGACCTCAGGTGGTGGAGGGAGAAGGGGGAGGAAATGTGGAAACTGAGACATAGAATCTTAGAGTTGGATAAACTTTGAAACAGGCCCCTCTGGCTACAGATGGGGAAACTGAGGCCCAGGGAGGAGAGGTAATGTGCCAAGGTCAAATGTTGGGTGGTGCCAGGCAGCAGAAGCCAGGCCTCTGAGGGGAACAGACTGTGTTGGAACTGAAGGGAGAGGTGGCACGTGCTTCCACGTGTCTGTGAGCTCCCTTCCCAAGGCCGGAGGGGCTTGCGTCTGCGGAGCGGGTCGCCTCCAGCGCTCTTGAATGGAGGGGAGGCTGAGAGCAAGGTGGAGGAGTGAGTGAATTTGGGGGATTGTGGGAACTCAGGGCCATGCACCCGCCCCCAGCAATGTGTGGGGCGCCCGGAGAAGGGGCGTGTGGGCAGGTGGGGTCCTGCGGGGCCCGCGCGTGGGGGCCGCGCCGGCCGGGGCGGGGTGAGTCACGGCCCGCCCGCTCCCATTGTGCGGCCCGGCGGGGGTGGTGGCGGCGGCGGCGGCGGAGGTGCGGAGCGAGGAGGTGGAGCCGCGGGCTGCGGGCTCCGGCGCCTGCGTCTGCCCGGCCGGCCCGTCTCTGCGCGGCGAGGGGTGGACCGGAGCCCGGTGGCCGCCCTACGGAGCGAGCGGGGAGGGACATGAGGCGCGGCAGCTCGTCCGGTCCCCGCAGGCTCCGGAGCCCCGAGGTACGGCAGGGCGGGGCGCGGCGCACCAGGCTGGGCGTGGGCCCCGGGCTGCCCCGGGCGGGCGTGGCTGGGCCTCGGAGGGCGCTCGGGCCGGGCGCGGGGATCGGCTCCGGGGCGGGGGGCGTCAGTGCGATGATCCTGACCCCGCACTCCCCCCACCCCCCCCAGGGCTCCCCGCTAGGCCTCCGCAACGGCCCCTGCTTCTCACCCGGCGCTCAGGGCCCTTGGTGAGCAAGAGCCTCCCAAGTCGCCTCCCTGGCCATGGCCAACGGAGTGATCCCGCCGCCCGGGGGCGCCTCCCCCCTTCCCCAGGTGACTGATGCGTGCCGGGGTGGAGGATCTGGGGGAAGACGAAGGGAAGAGACCCTAAGGAGGGAGAGGCGACCTCTGGCCGACCCTGGGACGCCCCCAGATATGGGGATGGAGTTTGGCTGGGGGTAATGGAAAAAGAGGGGGTCTCTGTTGGTATTTTTCAGATCTATGGCCCCCTCTCCTTGCCCAGCCCTGGGGCCTAGAGAGGGTGGTTTCTGGGATGCTGACCCAGGCTGGGTTGGGGGCCACAGAGGAAGGGGCTGGATGATGATAGAGACTGCTGGGTCCCCACCCCCAGCTAGAGCTTGGAGTTGGAACGGGTGTGGGGTCCTCACAGGTCAGGGGTCCTTAGGAGAGGCTGTCTCGGCTTGCAGGTCCGGGTGCCCTTGGAGGAGCCCCCTCTGGGTCCAGATGTGGAGGAGGAGGACGATGACTTGGGCAAGACCTTGGCTGTGAGCAGGTTTGGGGACCTCATCAGCAAGCCCCCGGCCTGGGACCCTGAGAAGCCCAGCCGCAGCTACAGCGAGCGGGACTTTGAGTGTGGGTAGCCTGGGGACCCCTAGTGTGGCCGCCTTCACTACCATCACTTTCATCGCCACCATCACTGTGCTCACCTCCAGCTTGGTCACCCAGTGCCATCCTGTGCTGGACACTGTGCTGGACTCTGCTGGGCCACCATGCCATGTTAAGTCATCCTGCCTCCCTCACCCATCGCCTATCCGCCTGCCAGGGGAGCCGGGCCCCAGACCAGAGGGATCTAGGAACATGGGCCTGGGCCCGCCCTTGGTGACCTTCATCTTCACCCTTGTCCCTGCTCACTCTCTCGTCTCTGCCACTTTGGCTCCCCTCAGCTCCTCCAACTCTGCCTTTCCCTTCCCTGCTGTGTCATGTCGTCCCCACCAGACCCTCTCATGACCTCCCCACTCCATCACTTCTCCCCCGTCTCTGCCCAGCCTCACCAATGACAGGCGCGTGGACACAGGGGTTTTGGGGGGGGCCTGGCCCTGGAGGAAGGCCTAGGGTGCCCTTGTTTGAGGCCTTGAGCTAGAATAAGGTGTGTGTCCCTCGGGCAGGGAGGGGCCCCCTTCTGCTGTGGGGGCCCCAACCAGCTCTCCTGCGCCCTCAGTTCACCGGCACACATCCCACCACACCCACCACCCGCTCTCGGCGCGCCTGCCTCCACCCCACAAGCTGCGGCGGCTGCCCCCCACCTCTGCCCGGCATACCAGGAGGAAGAGGAAGAAGGAGAAAACCTCTGCCCCACCCTCCGAGGGGACCCCTCCTATCCAGGAGGAGGGGGGAGCTGGAGCCGATGAGGAGGAAGAGGAAGAGGAGGAAGAGGAAGGGGAATCTGAGGCAGAACCTGTGGAGCCTCCACCCTCGGGGTCCCCACAGAAAGCGAAGGTAGGGCTCTGCGCCTTGGACGTGTAGAGGGGAGGCAGGAGGACGTGGTAGGGGGCCTGGGTGACAGGTCAGGGCAGGGGTCCAGGACACATTCTGTTTGCCTGCAGTTCTCCATTGGAAGTGACGAGGATGACAGTCCAGGCCTCGTGGGGAGGGCTGCCTTCACCAAGCCCCTGCCCTCGGTGGGCCCATGCTCTGACAAGAGCCCCCAGCACTCGGTCAGGTACCGGCCCCAGCACCCATTCTGCAGGGCCCAGCCCAGCTATAGCCGTGGGGCCTAAGGCTCCTGGCAGTCACCTAGATCCCAACCCTGAGGAGTGTCCCCAGCTCTGACCAGAGAGAAGAGGGTGGGGTTGGGGGGGCTTCCCGTCCACATGATTTACAAGAAGGAGAGAACGAGAGGGGAGAAAGAGCGCAGAGTGAAGAAGTTAGGAGTTCTCCAGGAGGGACCGGCACAGTGACGAAGAGGAAGGAGAAAAGGCCAGAAGGAGGGATCAGTGGGACAGGATGGGGAGGGATGGCCCAGGTGAGCTTCCTTTCCTGCCCAGGAGGGGCCTGTGTCTAGAGCTTAGGGGTCCACTTCAGGCCCGCTCTGGGCTGGAGAAAGATAAGGGAACCCACTAGCCTGGGCCTGTCAAGTCCAAGGCTGCTGTGTTGCCTCCTCAGCTCCCCCAGCCCCCGGGCCCGGGTCTCCCGAGTGGCTGGGGAGAAGAGCCGGCCCTGGAGCCCGTCGGCCAGTTATGACCTGCGGGAGCGACTGTGCCCAGGCAGTGCCCTGGGTAACCCTGGTGGTCCGGAGCAGCAGGTGCCCACCGATGAGGCGGAAGCCCAGATGCTGGGCTCTGCGGACCTGGATGACATGAAGAGTGAGTGTGGCAGCCTCTGTGGCCCACTCTGAGCTCTCCCGCACCCAGGGCTGAGTTCCCTCTGCAGTATCCCTGTCTGTAGGAATGTGGCCAGTGACAGGGAACTCACTACCTTACCAAGCCACCTCTCTGATTGCCAGAGCTGAGATTTCCCTCTACCCTTGGGTCCTGATTCTGTCCTCTGAGTCACCCCCAGAATAAGGCAGCTCCATTTCCCACGTCATTATGTCACCCTCCTGAAGGCCCCTCTTCTCAGGGCAAACTCTTCTTGTCCCCTGGCTCTTTAGTACCCCCAAACCAGCCCTCAAGGCTGAGCCCCTCCTCTAGGCCTGTCTTTTCTCTGTCAGGGCCCCTCACTCCCGTCCCACCACCCTTGGCCGGGCCTGGCTGCGATCTCGGCACATTCCTTCCATCTTATCAGTGCCCTGGTTTCTATGCCACCTGTCATCACTCATGGGGCTCTGTGCCCAGGCCAGGGGCATCACTGATCTGCCCTCCTCCTTCTCGGAGCCACAGTGTGTGGGCGGGGGAGGGGGGAGGGGAGGGCTTTGAGCTCAGTACGTCATGGAAAGTTGCCAGGGCCTGAGGACAGGGACAGGAACAATCCGATGGCAGCAGCAGCAGCAGGATGGGGGGGTGTCGGGGGAGGGCGTGTTTACAGGCCCAGGGTTGGGGCTGGAAGCAGCAGGGAGCAGGCTTGGGGACTAGGGAATCAGGGTCCAGAGGCCTGCCACCTCTAGCCACCTCCAGCTTTGGCTGGACAGAGACCACCCCTCTCCAGGCTCCCACCTGGCAGGGGAGCCAGGGTGTGCGAGGGAGCAGGGGCTGAGGCCTTGGTACTTGCGGGAATGAGCCCACTGGAGGAGGTCACAGAGCCTAATGGGGCACTGAGCCCTGGGCCCGGGGACGCAGAAGGCCAGGACCGTGGGAGGGATCCAGCCCCCAGCCCTCGAGACTCGCTGGCTTCAGAGGACTTGGAGATGTTTGTGCTGGACTTTGAGGACTGGGGCCTGTGGGAGTCCATCAGGGGCCAGCTGAGCCCCACCGCAGAGGCAACAGCTTGTGAGTAACTAGGGGTTGACCTTTCCCCAGCTGCCGGCCTGGGGAGGGGCAGCAGGAGCAAGGGAGAGAAGCCCTGCCCGAGTCTGCTGGGCTGTGTACCCACGGGATGGGGACATGGGTGCGGAGAGGGACATAGGGAAAGTGTTGGACACTAAGTGCCTGGGGACTTGTTGTCAGTCATGGGCTCAGAGCAGGGGCAGTGGCCATAGCAGATGCTAGAAGGTCTGGCTGGGGCTGTGGACTGAGCTGGGCTCTGCCTTTTTAATTGCATCTTGGCCAGCAGTCCCCTTTGTAACTTTGGGCTGGTCCCCCTTTCTGAGCTTCATTCACCCTTCTTGTCAATGAAATGGCCAGATTGGATTATGCAGTACCGTTGGCATGGCCCCCCAGTGACTGTGGCCATCACCAGTTAGACAGGTTGGGCAGAGCAGGGGGCTAGAGAGGCTGGGCGGACCTCTGGGACCTCTAAGCCCACCTTCTCTGCAGGTCACCGGCTGGAGGACAACCCTGGAGTGCGCCGGCACTTAGTTAAGAAGCCGTCCCGGACGCAAGGTGGGAGGAGCAGCCCCAGTGGCCTGGCCCCCATGCTGCGCAGGAAGAAGAAGAAGAAGAAGCTGGACCGGAGGCCTCACGAGGTCCAGGACCCTGAGGGGTGGGCCTGTGGCTTCCTCATACCCCTCGGCCTGGAGCCCCCTTCTCCCCTCCTCCCAGCCTGGCCCCGTTGCGATGTCCCCCGCGGCCGCCTGTCCCACCTGGCACCCCCAAGGCCCTCATCCTTGGCACGCACTGCAGGTGTTCGTGGAGCTGAACGAGCTGATGCTGGACCGCAGCCAGGAGCCCCACTGGCGGGAGACGGCCCGCTGGATCAAGTTTGAGGAGGACGTGGAGGAGGAGACCGAGCGCTGGGGGAAGCCGCACGTGGCTTCGCTCTCCTTCCGCAGCCTTCTTGAGCTCAGGAGGACCATCGCCCACGGTAGGGCCCTCAGGCCTGGCCTGGGCTGCACACCTTCAGGGCCGCAGAGCTCAGCCTGTGGCGGGCTGCTTAGCTCCCGGGGACTACTCCAGATCCAGCCGCCCCCCCTGGGAACTGTGGAGTCCAGTTGCCTAAGCAGCCCATAGGCTCTGAAGGGCAGGGCTGTGCGCTGGTACCTAGTACTGTCCCTGGTGCGTGTCGGCGCTCAGCACACATACAGTAAATGAAAAAATGACTTTCCCTTCCTTGGCGAGGTGTGGGGCCGTGCCCTCGCTCTATGCTCTGTTCTCACCCCCTCTCCCTGGCTGGCCTTTGGCAGTGTGGAGCTGTGCATCTGCCTGGTGCATTGGGGTGCTTTGCTCACCTGGCATGTCTGCCTGGCTCTGGGGGGCAGGGCAGCATGGGGGACTGTGCCCCTCCCCCGACTGTGCCCCTAGGAGCTGCCCTCCTGGATCTGGAGCAAACCACGCTGCCAGGCATTGCGCATCTTGTGGTGGAAACCATGATCGTGTCCGACCAGATCCGGCCGGAGGACAGGGCCAGCGTCCTGCGTACCTTGCTACTGAAACACAGGTGCTGGGGTGGGGAATCCAGGAGGGGCCTGCCTGGTTCAGCTGCCCTTTCAGGAGCACAACCTCTTCTGAGTGGCTCCCAGCCTCTGCTTGAATAGTGATGGGGGGCTCGTTTCTCTCCCATCTTCAATAGCTCCGATCATTAGAAAGTTCTTTCTTTCGCTGAGCAGAAGGGATAGAGGCCTTGGCCCTCCATTGTCACCTCCTCATGACCTCCATCTACCACAGGCCCCTCCTCCTCACCTACCTTGCCCTGCTCTTCCCCTCTCTAGCCATCCCAACGATGACAAGGACAATAGCTTTTTTCCCCGAAACCCATCGAGCTCCAGTGTGAACTCAGTCCTGGGGAATCATCACCCAGCCCCCAGCCACGGCCCTGACGGTGTGGTGCCTACTATGGCTGATGACCTGGGGGAGCCAGCCCCGCTCTGGCCTCATGACCCCGATGCCAAGGAGGTCAGTGGCCTTGCTGACTTGGGTCGGGGGACTGAGCGGGCATCCGGTTTTAGTCACGGTCGTTGATGACTTTATTCAGTGGTCTGGAAGGTTGGATGCCTGGCACGTGCTAGGCAGATGGGGGCCCTATAGGAGACACAGGAGGTGTGAATGCCATGTGGGGCAAACCCATGGGGGGCATCTAAACACAAAGATAAGGCCGAGGTGGTAGCAGGGGGCGTAGAGGAGGGGTCCAGATCTTGAGCTGGTCCCTCCCAATGTGGGGCTACGATACCAACAGCCTGACCAGACTGGGGAGGGAAAGCAGGCCCTGATCCAGGTCTGGAGCAGGGGTGGGAGGGCCTGCCACGGCCTCCAGTCTGGGTCCCAGCCCTATTCCAGTTCTGCGTCCTCAGAAGCCCCTGCACATGCCTGGGGGAGATGGTCACCGGGGGAAAAGCCTGAAGCTGCTGGAGAAGATCCCTGAAGATGCCGAGGCCACCGTTGTCCTTGTAGGTGAGGAGGGCCGAGCGCTGGGGCAGGGTCTGCGGAGTGTGTGCCTCTGCCGGTGGCCTGCTTGTCTGGAGCTCTGGCCTGGAGGCTGCCTCTTCCATCTCCGGCCAGGCCCCCTGGCCCTGCTCTCCCTCACAACCTGTCGTATCCCCAGCCCTTTCTTTCCCAGTCCCCTGCCTGCTTCCTGTCCAGATTTCTGCTCTCTTGGACTGATGCTAGTCCATATAGCACCACTGTGAGAATTAGAAAAAAGAAATCCTTCTTTAATACCCATTTCTGTCTGTTGGTAAATTCTAACACCTACATAAACACATGAGTGAATAGGCCCCTTTAGATAGGGATTTCCTTGTGCAGTGCACAAGCTGCTGAACTGTTCATGCTAGCCCCACATGTCCCTGGGGTCCTCTAGGGCCTACCTTGACTGCTCCCCTGTGCCCAGTGCCCTGTGTCTTGCTCTTTCTGCAGGCTGTGTGCCTTTCTTGGAGCAGCCGGCGGCAGCCTTCGTGCGGCTGAGTGAGGCTGTGCTCTTGGAGTCTGTGCTTGAGGTTCCTGTGCCCGTCCGCTTTCTCTTCGTGATGCTGGGGCCCAGCCACACCAGCACTGACTATCACGAGCTCGGCCGCTCCATCGCCACCCTTATGTCCGACAAGGTTGGGCTTGGGCTGGGCTCTCTAGGCCTGTTCCCCTGGGCCCTGCTTGTACCCCCTCATTGCCCACAGTGGTGCCCAGGGAAGCACGGGTGCTAGGGGCACCCCCGGGTGGAGGCCATGCCCTGGGGGGTGGTGGTGGGGAGCTGTTGGCCCGGGGGGAAGAGGGAGCCCTGGGCTGGGGCTGTGGGAGGTGGTATGATATAGGAGGAGAAGAAGCCCAGACCCCAAAGCTTTGGATGTAACATAAGACTTGAATGGGCTGGATATGCTGGTCTTTGCTATGACTTCTCCTGGGATTGGACAGGAGGGTCATCTAGCCAGGGGCAATGTTGAAACGATTTATCAACCTATAGGTGTGGGCACTGTCCAATCAGAAGGTTATGGAGGCCCCTGTTATGCCAGGTGCTACCCCTTTAGTTTCTGCATGGGGAAAGGTGTGGAGTCTTCTGGGGCACAGAGGGCATCCTGGGGTTCAGGGCAGTGCTGCTTGTGGGCCTGCAGGGACGTGTCAGTATTTCGACTACCTGACTGCTGGGCTGCACCGCGGTGTATATGGCTGAACGCCCACCCTGTCTCTAGCTCTGTGACCCAACACCTCCTCCCTGCAACCCTCCTCCCAGAGGCTCCCTCGGCCCATCCCTGAGAGTCATGGCCCTTCTGTTGCCCCCAGCTGTTTC
Organism: Lepilemur ruficaudatus; assembly: GCA_963574885.1. Lineage (NCBI taxonomy): Eukaryota > Metazoa > Chordata > Mammalia > Primates > Lepilemuridae > Lepilemur > Lepilemur ruficaudatus. The sequence continues at coordinate 12,553 of CAUYRT010043976.1, forward strand.
ATGAGGCTGCCTACCAGGCCGATGACCGGCAGGACCTCCTGAGTGCCATCAGCGAGTTCCTGGACGGCAGCATCGTGATCCCCCCGTCTGAGGTGGAGGGCCGTGACCTGCTGCGCTCCGTGGCTGCCTTCCAGCGCGAGCTGCTGAGGAAGCGGCGGGAACGCGAACAGACCAAAGTTGAGATGACCACCCAGGGTGGCTACACCGCTCCTGGGAAAGGTCAGACCCTTTGGGGCCAAGTCCCCCCCAACACACACACACTCCCCCATCCCAGGGCCCTAAGGCTGTGACCCTAGCCCCGTCCTGACTCCCCAAGTCCTCTGTGCCTTGTTGCATCCCTGATCCCAGGTCTCCCTGTGCCGTGTCCCAGGCTGTAGTAGGCTGAGCCCGGGGCTTCCGTGAAGGAGGGAGGGTCATGTTCCAGCAGCCTCCTGTTCCCCCAGAGCTGTCTTTGGACTTGGGGGGCTCAGAGGTGACCCCTGAAGATGATCCCCTGCTGCGGACGGGCTCGGTGTTTGGGGGGCTTGTGCGGGACGTGAGGCGCCGGTACCCGCACTACCCCAGCGACCTGCGGGATGCCCTGCACTCCCAGTGTGTGGCCGCCGTGCTCTTCATCTACTTCGCGGCCCTCAGCCCTGCCATCACCTTTGGGGGGCTGCTAGGTGAGGCGCAAGGGCTCGGGGAGTTGAGGGGTTCCTGTGGTCACTCTGGGGGCCCAGTGTCACCTGCAGAGTTTCTGGGTGAGGGTGTCCCAGTGATCACCTCTGGGGGCCAGTGGTTAGAGGGGCTAGGAAAGGTGTGAACACCTAGGAGCTGCTGGGTGAGGCGATCCCAGGATCTGTAAGTGAGGGCACGAGTGGAGGGGGTGAGAGGGATGCAAGGGGTGGGGGACCCTGTGATCACCTTGGGGGCTGGTGGGAGGGGCTGGGAGGAATAGAGTACGGAGGGATCCCATCTTGCTCTGGGGGCTGCTCTGCTCTCACTGGGGGCCCCAGGATGAGGAAGGGGGCAGGTAGAAAGAGCCAGGCCAGAGCCATCCTGCTGGCTTACCTGCCCCAGGAGAGAAGACCGAGGGGCTGATGGGCGTGTCCGAACTGATCGTGTCCACGGCTGTGCTCGGTGTCCTCTTCTCTCTGCTGGGGGCCCAGCCGCTGCTTGTGGTCGGCTTCTCTGGGCCACTGCTTGTCTTCGAGGAAGCCTTCTTCAAGGTGAAGCCCTGCCCTGCTCAGCCCTCCTGCCCTGTGCTCTTCCTTGCCCAGGGATGGGTCCCTGCAGTCTCCCCCCACCCACCTCCCCATCGGAGTTCACCACTGCCCATCCCACAGGGCACGGACCCCAGGGCAGACGGCCTGTGGGTAACCAGCCCCTCCCCGCCTCCAGTTCTGCCGAGCCCAGGACCTGGAGTACCTCACTGGCCGGGTGTGGGTTGGCCTCTGGCTGGTGGTCTTTGTCCTTGCCCTGGTGGCCGCTGAAGGCAGCTTCCTGGTCCGCTACATCTCGCCTTTCACCCAGGAGATCTTCGCCTTCCTCATCTCACTCATTTTCATCTACGAGACCTTCCACAAGCTCTACAAGGTGGAGGTCCAGAGAGTCTTGGGGTGGGCGAGATGGGGGCTGGGAGGGGGAAGTGTGGAGCATCGGGGTGGAGGGGACAAGAAGGGGGATCTGCTGGGTGTGGGTGTTGGGGGTTGGGGACAGCCTGGGCCAGGTCTGAGCTGAAGGGAAGGGGATCAAGGCCCAGAGGGTGCCAGGCCAAGGCCCCAGGCACCTGGGTGGAGGTGTGGAGAGGAGGACACACCTGCACAGGTATGTGATGGAGTTGGGGGCGCTGTCAGTGCTGAGAGGTCAGAGTTGGTGTTGGGGGTCCTTGGGCCGCCTTTTGTAGAGGGCTGTGTGTGTGTATATGGTGTAGCTGGATATCTGTGTGTCGCTGTTGTCTGTCCAGGTATGTGAGGGCCACCCTCTCTCTCCCTCACAGACGTACCAATGATGATGATGATGCAATCAGGTCACTTGCCCAGGTGAGTGATGAGGTGTCCTTGTTACGCACACACAGGTGTTCACAGAGCACCCACTGCTGCCGTTCTACCCCCCAGAGGGGGCCCCAGAGGGAGTGTTGGAGGCTGGTCTGGAGCTGAATGGCAGTGCCCTGCCGCCTACCGAGGAACTGAGGGGCCCGAGGAACCAGCCCAATACGGCTCTGCTGTCCCTGATCCTCATGCTCGGTACCTTCTTCATCGCCTTCTTCCTGCGCAAGTTCAGGAACAGCCGCTTCCTGGGTGGCAAGGTGCGTGGCTCCGGGTGAGGAGCCCCGGTGGGTCCCCTTAAGTCCTGCTGTCACTGCCAGGCTCTGCTCCAGAGAGACTGCTCCCTCCTCCCTGGCAACCATGGACCAGAACCACATCTAGGCAGCCCCCACCCCGTGAGAAGCCTCCTCCCGGGGTCTTCTCGCTCTTCGCTCAGGGAATCTAATTAAGAAAAGAACGCCCTCCCAGGCTGTGCTGGCACCTGGAGGGGGGTTCGAGAGGCTGGTGGGGGGACTTCTGGCTCCAGCTTGGGCTCAGGAAGGGTCAGGGGTGGCAGGTCCCCTGTGAGTCTGCTGACCTCGCCTCCTTGTCCTAACTGGTACACTCAAGGCTCGCCGCATCATCGGGGATTTTGGCATCCCCATCTCCATCCTGGTGATGGTCCTGGTGGATTACTCCATCACAGACACCTACACACAGGTGAGTGAGCCCGAGTCTGCGGCAGCGGTTTCTTCCCCCAGGGTCAGGAGCGGGAGCCCACCAGGTCAAGATCAAGCTCTCCTAGTGAAGTGGCCATGCTGGGGGGTGGCTGGGGTTCCCAGCTCAGGGCCTCCCCCCAGGAAGTGTGAGCTACCTGTGATCCTGACTGAAGAATCCAGGAGGAGCTGATGTGGGGCTGGGGGCAGAAAGAGAGGTCTCCCTGCAACAGGTCCCCTGAAGCTCAGGGGCTCAGGGGGAAGGCACTCATTTCCCTGCCCTCTATCAGACCCTTGTAGGGACAGTGAACTTTTGGAGGATGCAAAACTAATTTTCCCCAAACCTGTTCACACCCAAATTCCCCAAAGTCCTGGTCCTGGGGATACAGCGTGGTAGGAGCAGCTGCTGCAGGGGCTCCCTAGTGTGGGGAGGCTGTGTCCCGGAGCCCAGTCTTCCTTCCTCCCTGCAGAAGCTCACAGTGCCCACGGGGCTCTCGGTGACCTCTCCCGATAAGCGCACATGGTTCATCCCACCCCTGGGCAGTGCCCGTCCTTTCCCGCCCTGGATGATGGTGGCAGCCGCTGTCCCCGCCCTCCTGGTCCTCATCCTGATCTTCATGGAGACCCAGATCACAGCGTGAGAGGGCTGGGGGCGGTGGGCCGGCTCCCTGGCTCCTTTGGCTTGGTTCCAGGGTGACAGCAGGAAAGTCATTATTAGTATGGGGGTGCTGGGTGGGCGGGAGCCTGCAGCAGGCCTTGAGGAAGGGTAGGTGTGCTGGGGAAGGAGCAGGGGGAGGAGCAGAGGCAGTGGGTGGGGCAAGGGCGTGGTCTCCCCGTGCTGGGTTCACATGATGTATGTCTGTTGCTGCCACTGTTTGCAGGGTGGCGCTTGACAGTCCTCAGAACTCTCTGGCAGTGCGTCTGTCACCCAGGGATGCTCACATGTGCCTCATTTTGGTTAAACCACAAGAACGTGGTGAGATCTGGCATCTGGCTTTTGTGGTGCTTTAAATATTCACAGTATGAGAATTTGGCTCAAATTTGCTTCAATGTGAGAACTTCAATTTGGGAACTTAAAAGAGGAAGCTGGCAGGCCCTGGGAGAACTGTTGGCTGTGCAGCCTCCCCCAGCCGTCACCACCCCATCGCCGCATGCGTGCCTGTCCCCGTCCCTGTGCCTGTCCTGCTGCCGGCCACCACCCCACCCTGCCCTGTCCCTGCAGGCTCATCGTCAGCCAGAAGGCACGGAGGCTGCTCAAAGGCTCCGGCTTCCACCTGGACCTGCTTCTGATTGGTTCCCTGGGGGGGCTCTGTGGGCTGTTTGGGTTGCCCTGGCTCACAGCTGCCACCGTCCGCTCAGTCACCCACGTCAATGCGCTGACGGTGATGCGCACTGCCATCGCACCCGGCGAAAAGCCCCAGATCCAGGAGGTGCGGGAGCAACGGGTCACCGGGGTGCTCATCGCCAGCCTTGTGGGTGAGAGCCCGGCCTCCGGCTGCACACCTGGCGTCTGGGACCCCACGGCCCTAGATCCTCTCTCCATTCCAGGCTTGACCCAGGTCCCTTGTGAATCCCCCAGTGTGTCATGTCTAGTTTTTGTTCTGACCCCCAAACCTGCTTCTTCTCCGAGCCCTTTCCTGCTTCTCTGTCTGGCTCCCTCTTCTCTTGTTCATGGGGATGAGGCCAAGCTGATCAGTCTGATGGGTCTATGTCCCCCACCACCAGGACTGTCCATCCTTACAGAGCCTGCCCAAGGGGACAGGTGGGCTTGTGTCACCTCCTCCAGGCCTGTCCAACCTTATGGGGGCTGCTCAGGGGTTCAGATGGCCTGTGTCACCTCCTCCAGTCCTGTCCATCCTCATGGGGGCTGTCCAGGGATTCAGGTGGGTCTGTGTCACCTCCTCCAGGCCTGTCTATTGTCATGGGGGCTGTGCTGCGTCGGATCCCATTGGCTGTACTCTTTGGGATCTTCCTGTACATGGGGGTCACATCGCTGTCTGGGATCCAGCTGTCCCAGCGTCTGTTGCTCATCCTCATGCCAGCAAAACACCATCCTGAGCAGCCCTATGTGACCAAGGTAGGGCCAGGAAGCATGGAGATGGGGTGATGGAGTAATGGGGAGGGGACCCAGAGGGGTTCCTGGGCCAGAGGTGGACAGGAAGAATATGAAGGATTAAGTTGGGACCTGGGGAGTCAAGGTCCCAAAGATGTGGGTGGGAGCTGGGGTGCTGTGTGGTGAGGCTGGGTGGTCGTTTCCCCAGGTGAAGACGTGGCGGATGCACCTGTTCACCTGCATCCAGCTGGGCTGCATCGCGTTGCTCTGGGTGGTCAAGTCCACGGTGGCTTCACTCGCCTTTCCCTTCCTGCTGCTGCTCACTGTGCCTCTGAGGCATTGCCTTCTGCCCCGGTTCTTCCAGGACAGGGAGCTGCAGGCGGTAAGGGGTGGTGGCTTGTGGCAGCAGTGCCGGGGTGGATGGGCCCTAGATTTCAGTCTCTGCTGGGTCATCTGCTAGTCAGGTGACCTTAGGCAAGTTATTTCACCTTCTAAAATTTTATTTTCATTTGTATGATGGGGGCAATAACATATCTTACCTTATAGGTCTCTCAAGGGGATTAAGTACGTATCCAGGTAAAGGCCTTAGGGTGATGGTGTGGTAGAAGAGGAAGCACAGGGCTGCTGCAGACAGCTGTGCAGGTCGTACCCTGACCAAAGGGAGTGAGGTGGCACTGAAACCCACCCTGAGCCCTGTTTTTGTCAGCTAGAGGAAAAGACATCTTTTTGCAATTTATCCATACTCAAACATGGTGTACAAAGGTAGCGCAGCAACTACAAGTGGCCATAGGAAAGAACTTCATATGTGTGTGGTAGCTGCTCATTATTAATATTATTATGTTAATATTATTAAACCAGATGTGTAGAGGGTGACTTGAAGGTTTTGGCCAAGGGAAATGCTCCCCTGGGGTCATGGTCCCTGCAGACGGGGAGGGCTGCTGGTTGGAGGAGTCTGGGAACAGGAGGAGATGAGTCCACTTCCCTGCCACTGCCAACCTTCTGTTCCCTTCTGCAGCTGGACTCGGAAGACGCTGAACCAAACTTCGATGAGGATGGCCAGGATGAGTACAACGAGCTGCACATGCCCGTGTGATCCTTGAAGATGGTGCCCCTTAGAGACCCTGACACCTTAGGGATCAACTCCTGAGCCCCAGGCAGACCCCAGTCCCAGGGCCAGCGGGCTTCTTATGACCCAGAGATGTGCCTGGAACCACTTCTGATGCCACGGCTAGAGCGGTCCCCTGCCTTCTGCCCGGGGCATTGACCTCGTCTAACCTTTCACAGACCAGACCGGCACAGGCTTTGAGCTCATTATAACCACACTCCTTGTCGTGTGTCTGCCTCACTTTCTTGGTTCCATCTCTGGTTTCTCAGGTCATACTTACCATTGGAATTGGAAGAATTCTGTTTTCAGGGTCATCAAAACCAGGGAGAGGTTTGAGTCAAGGACAGAGTCCTTGGGGGAAAGAGAGAGAAGCAGGACCACTGAAGGTCAAAGCTGGGCCTTATCATCACCCCCACAGACCCCCTCGAATACAGCTGAGGCGGGGGAGGCTCAAGGTCTGCTCAAGGTCACATGCCAGCTAATCTAGACCCTGCTTAGAAAGGGGAGGGAAGAGGGAGGAAGTTGCTCCATTTTAGCCACTAGGGAAATCAGAGCCTCTCCAATGGTTGTGAGGCTAGACAGGGGAATGAAAAATGTTTGTTCTTTTCTTGATCTCTCGTATTCGGAGGAGCAGAGACAGCCCAATCCCCTAGACGCCAGCATAGTGCTAGATTTGGGGTCCCTGGACCATTTTAGATTCTCCTGGCTTAAGAGAGGCAGTTCTAGGATTCCTGAGCCACTCCTTGTGCAACAATCTCTGTTTTGCTAGAAATAACCTGGGAGCCTAGAGGAGGGTGGAAAAAGGAGCCCATTGCGTCACAGTTGCTAGGCAACCAGCAGAGTGATGGACCTGGTCGTCCTTGTGCTGCCCTCTCGTGGCCGCGCTTGTGGGCTGCAGGCTCCGTTGCGACTGAAGAGCAGCCGCACTGCCACCTGGTGGGTCGGCTGCGATCAGAGCTCCCGTTCGCGCGCATTCAGTCCCTCCTGGGGAGACAAGCTGGGTCCCGGAGGTTCCGTGGAGTTCTGCAGCCCGGGCAGCTCTGAGCAGCCTGAACACTCAGAGCCGGGGATCCCTCAGCCCCACATAGGCCGTTTCTTCCGCAGCTGGCCCTGCTCCTTCCTTACCTTTCCCTGTTTTCCTCCCAGGTGTCAGGCCATCAGCTAGTGCCCCGAAGCTGGTCAGGAGGGAAGGGACAGAGCACTGTGAGGCTGTTTGTTGTGTTCCTAAGGAAGAGACGAGCCCTTCCAGCTGTCCCGGATTACCACCCAGGTTTCAGCATTTCATTCCAGCCTGCCCCTGGGTCTCTGGCGCCATGGTGGCCTCTAACTGACTCCCTTGGCCTATGTGAGGACAAGATCCCCTTTCCCTTAGAGTGGCCAAGGCTAGGTGGAATTTCAAAAGGACTTCGCCAAGAAACAAAGCCACAGTCAGACGCAAAACCTAGCGCAGAGCCGTGTGCAGAGCAGATTCCCAACACAGATGGCCAGGCTGCTCACAGACCCGCGGGCTGAGAGGCTTTGCACGTGGGAGCCCGGCTCCTTCCCTGAGCCCTGCTCCCCCTCTGGGCCCGGATGTCGATGTCGTAGGCTCCCCTGTTTGATCGGGGGCGGGGAGAGGGTTTACCACACCCCACAAGAAGGAACCTGCTCTTTGCAGAGCCCCTACAAGGAAATGGCAATCTGAGCCCCGAGGTTTGACTCTTCATTGGACGCAGGCTGTGTCGATCATCTCTGCTTGACAAATAGCTGAGGACTGTGGGTGTGAGAGGCGGGGGCTTTTGAAGCAAGCCGTGAGTTCTGGTCCTGTCTGATATGGGTCCGGTGGCCTCCAATAAAACGGGGCCCTGAGGCTACGGAGCAGTAGTTAAAAAAACTTCAAAAAGCCAGAAAAAAACTGCGTGTCACCCAACGGGGAGAGAAGTGAGCAAGGCCTGAGAGCCTGGAGCTTTAAAAACCGCCACGATCCCCACCCCTTTACCATCACCCGCGCCAAGGGAGGGCAGCTGCGGTTTAGGAAGTGCAGGAGCGGAGCCAGAGTAGGCCCGAGGACCTGTGGAGGGTTTGATAAGACCCAGGGGACCGCAACGACCCAAAAAGCTGCCAGGATGGGTACCTGGAGGGATAGGAGAGAAAAGAGAGATGGGATGGCAAAACACACAGCAAGCCCACAGAAAGGCAGCCGGGCCTGGCCTGGGGTCTGGTGATGAGAGAGCATGTAATCTGGGCACATTCGGAGTTTGTCCTGGAGCCTTTGGAGCCCCTGTGTCTCCCCTGGCTCTCTCTTCACCGGGCTTCTGGCCTTATACTCTTGGAGGGCTGGGCCCCTTGATCAAGGCCTTCTTCAAGGTGTTTTGAGGAGTCAGTAGACAGTAGCAGCTGCTGGCCCTGATGGCACAGCTCTGGGGGATGCGACAGCACAGTTACTATAAGGGTGACAAAGGCTATGATATTTTTGAGCTGCTAGCCCACTGCCATCTGTTCTGAACTGGAAGTGGCTTGGGGGGTGGGATGTGCAAGGTGGCAGAGGACCCTTCTGATAAAGACATCCAGCCCATCACCCTTTTTTCCCTCCCCTTGTGGCTTTCCCTGCAGGGTCATGGCTGCCCAAAGCTTTCATTGTCCCCGGACAAGTTCAAGCCCACTTCAGGCCCAGAGGAGTGCTAGCTCATTCTTTCACTTTGGGCAAAGAGGGTGGCTATCATTTCCTTGCTCATGCTGAGGATTTAGCTCACTCAAGATGTCTGACATCCTCTTGACAGCTTCCGGCTGTCAGAGCTCATGGACCATCTGCTCGGGTTGCCCTGGGCCCCTCCTTTAGGGCACAGGATGTGGCAATAATGTGTCCCGTTTGGCAGCCTGTGTGACATCTCTTCTTGTATCAGGTGACTCAAATAATGATCATGCCTGTTGACACTTGGGACTCTCAAAGGGAATTCTGAGCAGCAAAGGAAAGGTGAAACAGAACTCAAGGGCACTTGCGCCAGGTGCTGCCGTGCAGCTGGCGATTAAGCTATCGCCGAAAACAACAATAAAGCAGGTTCCAGGCAAGCAGTGAATGGTGGATTGAATCCAATATTGCAAATGAGGAAATGCAAAGTGAGGAATTTGGTTTCCATATAAATAAATTACATAGCTGTGACTCACCATTTGTGCAAAGAACAGACTCCAATATTTGTAGAATTTATGTTTTGGAAGGAAGATTTAATATTTGAGACTGCTGCTGGGATTACTTTTAATTTTGTTGGAACTGTTTCTTTTTATTGGACAATGCTTTGTTAAGTGCCGACTATGCAGACAGCCGTCAGGATGTTCTCTGGGTGGTGGATGAATCACAGTTGGATTTGGGGGATGTGGAGGAAGAACAAGGAGCTCCTTAATGACCAAAGTTCCTGGCACAGGGCTCAGGACCACGGGGAGATCCTGGACACAGAGGTGGGGCACAGCTGGAGATGGGTGTGGAGCTGGGAGCTTGGAGCTGGTGGAAGGATGGCAGGGGGTGGGGGGAGTACCCAGGATGGCCCAAATCAGATGTTCACTTGAGGGTTATTAGCATACCCTGCCACACCCCTCTCTTGCTGTGCACCCAGGGTGTGTATTTGTCTCCCTCTAGGCTGCGAGGTGGGCAGAGGCCCTGCCTGAGCCTCTTGTACCCCAGTGCCTCCCAGGTGCCTGGCCACTGGAGTGCATGGAGGGCATAAGGGTGAGCAGTGACAGAGGAGGAGAGACCCAGAGGTCACAGACTCTGTCCCATTTAGGATCCAGTGAAGGCCAAAAGTGACACCAGTAAAAATTCTGAAGAATTCTGAAAACGTTTTGATTCTCATGTTTGTTGGTTTCCATCACAGCTGTCACTTTCTCTGTGGCTGCCAGTAATAATATCCTCAAAACCCAAAGAGGCGTTGTTGGTTTCTTTCCTGGCCAGCTGGAGGGAGAGGTGTTGGCAATGCTATATCCTGCATACCAGGCTGATGAGTAGACGGTGGTGGTGGGGTAGGGGTTAAGAAACAGTGCCACCATTGACCCCAGGAACTGCAAGAGTTAAGATGGGGGTGTATAGGGAGCTGCCCTGCCTGAGAGCTGGCTCTGGGGCCAGCAGGAGGGTCCCATGGTCCATCTTAGCTGTCTGGTTCCTACTCCACCTGTGGCTCGTTAAAATACTAATGACAGAGGGACTAGGGCATCTTCTTTGTTCTGATGTTTGGAGGGCCTGCCACATACGGGGCATTGGTAGGCACTTTGGTGGGTGTCTAGGGAGGCTGTCATTATGCCCAGTCTTTTCTCCTGCAGTCTCTGCCCTCGGGGGCCCAGCCCTATCCCTTGCTCTAGGGCAGCGTTTTGTAGGATGTCCTGGGGTCCGTCTGCCTTTGAGTCACTTGAGGAACTTGATGAAACTGCCAACTCCTGGGCTCTAGCCAGCCTACACTGGTATTTTTTAAAATATCCCCTCCCTCCACCTTCCTCTTAACCCCCTGGAGATTCTACTCTAGAGTCAGGGTTGAAACCATTGTCCCAAACCAATATATTCTTTTCCATGGATGACTTGCACCTCCATTCCGCTGTAGTTGAAAGTTATTTCTATTTTTTGTTTTTTTTTTTTGAGACAGAGTCTCACTCTGTTGCCCAGGCTAGGGTGAGTGCCGTGGCGTCAGCCTAGCTCACAGCAACCTCAAACTCCTGGGCTCAAGCGGTCCTCCTGCCTCAGCCCCCCAAGTAGCTGGGACTACAGGTATGCACCACCATGCCTGGCTAATTTTTTCTATATATTTTTAGTTGGCCAATTAATTTCTTTCTATTTTTAGTGGAGACGGGGTCTCACTCTTGCTCAGGCTGGTTTCAAACTCCTGACCTTGAGTGATCCTCCCACCTTAGCCTCCCAGAGTGCTAGGATTACAGGCGTGAGCCACTGTGCCAGGCCGAAAGTTATTTCTTATTATTACTTCTCCTTGGTATGGAAATACAAATACACAGTGTGCATATTTATTTTAGAAAGTAAGCTTGAGGGCAGGAACCATGTCTATTTCCATTTATCTAGCAACAGAAAGGGCTGTGTGCAGCACATTCTAATGTTTGGGCTGCTTGTTTGGGGCTGTGATTGTGAGCACCTCCCTTGCTCTGCTGGTTTTGTTGTTGGCATTGCAGTTGAGTGGCTAGAACATGGGGACAGGGAGTCGGGAGTCCTGGGTTCTAGTCTCAGCTAAGGCGGTAGCCAGTGACTTTGCTTATGTCACCTCATCCTCTGGGGAGTTAGGAATTTGGCTCTAGTGCCTCCTGCGTAGACCTTGTTCTTCCAGCAGACCTTGGCCATGGCAGTGCTTGCTCAGGAAGGTGGGCAGAGGCTGCAGTGCCCTGGGAACCCCTAACAACCTCTCAGCAGAGTTACCAGGTTTAGAAACCGTGTCCTCTAGTCTCACCAGTTTGAAGGGAGCATAGATCCTGGGAAAGCTCACTTTTTTCATTCCCAGGGGAATCAAGAACTCAGGGACCACAGAGGGTGGGGTAGGCAGGGTGAGAGAGGGTGGAGCTAAGCAGTGACCTTGGGGAATGATCTCAGGATCTCAGACAAGGCTGTGAGAGATCACCAGAATTCAACCAGATAAAAAATTTTTTTTTGAGACAGAGTCTCACTCTGTTGCCCAGGCTAGGGTGAGTGCCGTGGCGTCAGCCTAGCTCACAGCAACCTCAAACTCCTGGGCTCAAGCGATCCTTCTGCCTCAGCCTCCTGA
>CAUYRT010043980.1:0-42733 GCA_963574885.1 Lepilemur ruficaudatus
AGGAAGAAAGAAAGGGGTCGGTGTCCTGCAGGTGAGGCTCACCTTCGTGATTGTTAATCACACCTCCTGTGGGCTCACCGTGTGTCAGGCAGCTTGCGAGGGGCTTTTCTCTCATTCAACATCACAGTGTTCTCCAGGAAGTTTGGTGTCCTTCTTTCCTAACGAGGAAAAGAAGGTCAGAGGGTGAAGTCATCTTCCCTGAGGTCCCATAGCTAGTAAGTGGTGGACCTGTCACTCAAATCTGGGCCTCAGTTTCCATCTGGAAGGCTGTGCTAGGTGACAATGCTACAGCAGTGTTTCTCAACCAAGGACGATTCTCTCCCCCAGGGGACATCTGGCAACGTTTGAGACATCTTCGGCTGCTACTGGCATCTAGCAGGGTGAGGCAAGATGTTGCTGACCATCCTACAGAGCACAGGGCAGCCCCCACCACGGAGAGTTATCCAGGCGATGTCGATAGCGTGGAGGTTGAGAAACCCTGCCCTGGAAGGCTGCGTCCCCTTCTTTCTGTAGCCCCAGCCTCTGCCCCATCCCCGTCATAACCCTCTGACGCTGCAGTGGTCTGGAGTCTCTTTCCTGAGTCCCCACCAGCACTGGGTCGCCTGCCTACGTTTTCTCCACCCAGCAACTAACAAGATTTTTACAAGACACAAACGGGATCCTGTCCTTCCCAGTTTAAAACACTTGCAGGATTCCCTATTCCTGCAAAATGGCTCTCTTTATCCTGACACATGGGCTCAGCATTGCAGGGTCCCTGCTACCCCCGTGGCCACATCTCTCATCGTTACCTTTTCTGTTTTCTGCTTCAGCAAAATCGAGCTTGTGACAGTTCAGCAAGCACGCCAAGCCTCTGCGCTCCTCCGATCCTTCGATCCCACAGTCTCTACTGTCTACTCCGTGCTTCCTTCATCCCTGCTCGCCCCTCGCCCCAGATCACTTGCACCTGTTCCGCAGCACGGTAGCTTGCAGGGGTTAAGGCTGCTTCCTCTGTAGTCAGTTCCACCGCTAACAGGTTTAGTGGATTCAGGTGAGACGTTTAACCTCTTTGGCCTCACTTTTTCCATCTGACAAATAGGGATAACGAGCATGACCGTGTCATGGGGCTTTCGTGAGGGTGCAGACAGATCCTGCATATAGAATATGTAGGGCAGTGCCTGGTGCACTCTAAGGTCTAGGCAAAAGTAGCAATAAACCATTTGAAATGTAGTTATTATTCTAAGGCTGTGAATATATGCAAACCACTCATTCAGAGAAGCTGGGCTTTAGGATGATTCTGTGATTCGACACAAATATAGCAGTGAATCAGAAGCCTCCTCCATTCAGGTGATCTGGTGGTAGCAGGTGCCCGGTAGGAGCCTCCAGGAGGCAGATGGACACAATAAACGGGCACACGTCTCCCTCTAGTGGCAGGAAGGGGGAAATGTTAGGGGAAGAGTCTTTGTTCTTCTCACCTGCAAACACGCTCCGCCCCAGGCCAGGGTCTCTGGGGAGCTCCTAAACTACAGAAAAATATTAGTGAAATATGGTTACCTCACTGTGTTAAGTAAAGCCTCCAAGCTTCTTCCCAACTCCGCATTGCCTGGCCATTATCTGTTCATTTGTCTAAGATTGAGTTAAGTGTCTCCTTCTGGTTTTCTATTTTGCTTTCCGGAGCTGAATTAGGTACATCTGCCCTGTGTTCTCGCAGACGCTGAAGACACATTTATTACAGCTGGTGCACATTTACAGAGTCCTGCCCTTGTCAGAGGTTTTGCCCTAGGCTCTGGGGCCAAAGCACTGTCGTCTCAGACTCAGAGGAAGCAGGAGACAGACACGGACCAGACATCAACAGCCAGGTGCTGAGGCCATGACAGGGCAAGTCCAGGGGGCTGGGAGCCCAGGGAAGGCATCAGGACATCCACAGCATTGGATGCAGCGGGGCGAGTGCAGAGTAGCAGAAGGTCTTTTCAGAAGAAGTTACATTGGAGGGCGGATCTGTAAGGTGAGGAGTAGCTTGTGAATAACAGGGTTTCCACCATGAGTGGATACTGAGATAAGGGGTGACCCAAGAGGAAACATGTGGCTTTGCTAGAAAAACAGTTCATCCCCACCGAAATATTTTCATACGTCAGGTTTTCAAGGGAAGAGACCTTGTCTTGTTCACCTCTGCAGACAACATATAGTTGGGTCTTGCTTTTTGATCTACTCTGACAGTCTCTGCCTTTTCATTGGTGAATTTAGAGCATCGATGTTCTAGGTGATTATTAATATAGTTAGATTGATGTCTGTTATATTTGTTACTATGAAATATTTTCTGTTTGTTGCCCTTCCTTGTCCTTTATTCCTATTTTTATTTTCCACTCTTTTTCTGCCTTTTGTGGTTTTAACTGAGCATTTTGTATGATTCTATTTCCTCTCCTTGCTTAGCATATCTGTTATAATTCTTTCTTTTTTTACATTTTTAGTGCCTACCCTAGAGTTAGTAATATACATTTATAATTAACACAAGTCTACTTTCAAACAACACTACAGTAATTCACAGGTATTAGTGCCAGTACCTTATAATAAAATAGGCCTAATTCTCCTCTCCCGTCATTTGTATCATTGATGTTGTACATTTCACGTATAGGCAGGTGTATATAAACATATAAGCTATATACATAAGCACATACAATTGCTATCTTATTTCATTTTTCATGTCTTAATTGATTAAAGACCATGTTTGACTTCACTGCCTTGAGAGGGAGAGAAAATGTTTTTATCTAAAGTGTTTACACCTGACCCTAAAAGTGTTGCTTTCCCATAGTAATTTATACTTTTCTCTTTCCCACACTGCTTCTCTCCTTCTTATGTTGTATTTTCAAGTTCTCTTTTGCATTTAACAATTGTGGTTGTTTATCCCTGAATAAAGTCAGCTCTATCTGTGCTTGTTACTTGGCCAAAAGATAACAGCGTGGTCCCGTGACTGCTTTGTAGATCCTGTTGGATCATCTTCTTACAGCATGAATGAAAGAACCAGATGATGCAAACTGATACTACTAATTTATTGCTCCAGTAGTCTAAGATGTATTGAAAACAGGAAATTCATCTTGTGCAATAAACCCTCTGTGCAGAAACAGCTGTGTAAGAGGCTGATTTTTCCATACCCGGACTTTTGTTCAGGCCTCACTATTTCTCCCGCTATTTGTTTAACTGTGCCTGGCATCCCTTCCGGTGTTGCTACCAGACAAGCGGTCAGTGTCTCTACAGATTAGGGAAGTTCCGTTAAACATAAAATGTGAGTGTTCCACGATGGATATAAGGCTGCTAAGTTAGGGAGAAGTTAAATCAGGAAGTTGAAGCCACTGCCCAGAGGATGGTGTTTGGTTTATATGCAGCTACTCCCAGCCTTCTCACAGAAGCCTCTGCGCTCTGTTAAACTTTGGAAATGAAAGGCTGCCACTGGACCCGCAGCCCTTCCTGCCATGCTCCTCTGTGATCTTCCTCCCCTGTGACCGCACTGGTGTCGTCATTCACCCTTTGACAGGTCCATGCCTGTGCCTTGTGCTGCAGCATCCCTTCCTTGGACGTAGTTGTTTTTCTTACGTGGCTGTTGTTTGTTCTTTCCATCTATTTACTCAACTGAGAATGGAGGAGACACATCCAGGTGGCATATGTCATTTTGTCACTGCACTGTGTGGAAGGAGTTTTTTTTTTATTAATCCTTTAGTTCCCTTGAATGTTAGAAGCTCCATTTCCTGCGGTCTAAATCTGAACAGGGTCATGTTAATAACAGCTCTTAGTTCAAATTTTGGTGCACAGGAAGTCTTAACTCCTCTAGGGCAAGTCTGTTACTCTAGCAGATATTCTTCTGTTCTGACTCTTGGGTTCTCTTGTGAATTTAGGCAGTCCCTTGTGATCCCGTTCTGAAGATTGCTCTAAAGGACGGCCCTGTGATGGCCAGCTACTGCCCTTGAACTGGATCCAAGCATTGGCCCAGCCCCACGGCGCACTGCAAGGTCAGACTCCTCCCGACATCGCGTTCTCTACACACGCCTCTCCCTGCTCATCACTCTGCCACGTTAGTCTGCTTCCAGCCCTTTCCCACTCCATGCCCTTGGCATGTAACATGTTAATTACCTAGAACACCAGAGAATGTCAGAAGAACATTTTTCCCACTTTTGATTCAATGAGCTCTGGTCATTCTCAAGCTCTCTACTGAAATATCACCCAGCTAGAAAACACTACTCTGACCACCCCGCCTAAATTAGGCTTTCCATCCTGGTATTAAACACAACTTACTTTGTTTTTGCCTTCATGGCATCTTTCCCAACTTGCAAGGACAGGTATCCTGTGGTACAGGTTGCTTTGCTATTCCAGCTCTTAATATCAAAACTCAGATCCCAAATTAATTTGGATACATTTTTGATATTTCTCTTGCATCCAAACTCACCCTTCTCACTATTCAAAAGGTATAAACGAATTAAATTCAGATAAAAAAATACTTTTCACTAAAAAACTCATGCATAGAATATGTTTGATAGTAAAGAGTACTTGAATATATGATTTTTCCTTACTTCTTTGTCTCTCCACTGTGAGAGCAGGTGCCCTTGAGTACCGAGTACCTTGCAAATAACTACCTGAGTATGTGGGCGAATGCACACCCAGCACACACCCTCCCACCACTCTAGCTTCCCCCACCTTCTCTTATGCAACCAACAAGACTTGATTGCATTGCGCCTCTTTCTATTTTTTTTTTTTCATTCTCTTGTGTGTTGATTTGTTGATTTTAGTCTCTGAATGGATGTATTAAGATAGAAACTAATGGAGATACGGGTGAAGGTCAGGGTGCATGGTTTTGCAATAAACTTAATGTATGTTTGATGAGAGCTACCAATATTTATGGTTAAGTTACCCTTCTGTTAGTACGGGCCAAGCTCAGGGCAGGAAAGCTATAGCAAATTCATCTGACCTCTCTTTTTGGAGCTGTTTTGCTTGCTTGAGAGTTTGATACATGTGGCACGTTGTTCAAGAATATCTTTCTCACACCACTGCGTCAATATTTTAACTAACAGAAATTCCCGCTGGTATTTAACATACGGTATTCTCTTATCCTCGTAATTCTGCCAGTATTTGAATGTTTATTTGTCTGGATGAGCTGAAAAGAAAGCTCAGAAGACGTAGGTCAGGTATATCTCCTCTGCTGTCACGGCCGTCCAGGATTCTAGTTCGCATTGCCCTGGGTTGGGAGTGGTTTTAATGGTGACCTTAGAGACAATTTTGCCTCTCTCATTCTCCAGTTGAATTCTAATGGTTTTCTAGAGCTCATGTGAAAAATGAGATGACATGATTCGCTGCCAAGGGACACTGGCTGACCACACGGATCAGAACTGTTTTCTGTAGTGTGAAGGTTGGGTGCAGACAGAGCTTAAAGGCAGCTGTGGAAAGAAAATGCAGCCAGCTGGCTGGTCCGGAGGACCTAGACCGGGGCCAACTGTCTTCCTCCATTAAAGTTGCTAGGAGGAGAGGGCCATTCTGGGTTTCTCTAGAAAACAGTGCTAGGTAGAAAGAGGAGTCTAGACTGTTAGATCACAGTGAGGGGTGAATAGAGTCTCACTGACGAAAAAAACTGAATCCTGAGGGATTGGTCGCTGTACCCCTGGAATGGGGTTCCGGAGTCGTGTCCAGGCCCCGGAGCAAGAGACCCACCCAGGCGGAAAGGCCAGCTGTGAGAGCAAAAGGCTTTCACTTGGGTAAACACACATTTCAGATCAGTGTTTAGCGGAACTCACTGGATGCCTTTCCAATGGCGGTCGTGGTGGAATGAGGCACATCTGCAAAGCTCCTTCTGTGACTTGATGTGGGACCACGGGCTACATTACAAAGATTGGAAAAGGTTGCAGCCACCTAGTCTTTCCAAGAAATATTACAACATGGTTTAAAGCTGAGTAATAAGATAGCCTCAGGAGAGAGAACGGGAACACAAAAAAGTCCAGATTTGTACCTACTTAATCAGAAACAATTTTGAGAATTTGATGGTGCCCAGAAGACATTCTAAAGCAGTTAAATCTACATTCAAAATGTGCAAGTTTGGCTGCATAAATGTTACCTGAGGAGATCATTTAAAAATACAGATTTCTGGGTCGCATCCAGGCTAACTGCATCAGAACAGTCTAGGTTTTTGTTATCTGTATTTTTTAGAAATAAAAAATGTACTGCATCATGAACATAGCTACAAATATTGTATTTTATACTGGACATGTGCTAAGAGAGTTAGCTTTCAGGTGTTAGTACATTTGTTTAAAGTTCTCCAGTGATTATATTTTATAGTCAAGCTTAGGGATCTCTGCTATAAACATAGGAATACACAAGAAAGTCTTTAAAATGGGAGGTCATCCATCCTAATAGAAAAATTTTGAAACATTTACATTAAATTGTGAACTCCCTGAGGTCAAGGAGTGACTTACACTTCTTTGTATATTGTCCATCATTTTCAAACCTATCTTCTTAAACTGCTGTTTTCATGCTATGACTCCCCTTCTTAAAAACTTGCCCTGTTGAATCAATTTCAGGCCATGATGCAATAACATGGACCAGACTCATGCTTTGCTGTAAACAATAAGAAAACAAGACAAAAATTAATATATAAAGTAAATATTCCCAGGTATTGGATAACAGGAATCACAGAACTTTGCCTGAGAAAGGAAGGTCATGAGCTGAGCTCTGTCACAGCCAGGCTTTCTGCCTGCATACAAACTCTGGACTGTGGTGTGTGGCCATGACTCCAACACAGCTTATCTGTCTTCTTGAGTTGAGGAGAAAGAGCTCAGTGTTTAGTGAAGCTGAGGCTACTGGAAATTGTGAGGCAGAGATTAGAAATAAGTGGGAGCTAGATAGAAAAATGATTCCAGAAGTGTCCACAGAGTGAGTGCCCCTTCAGTCTTTGAGTGAATACTGAGCCACACATGCATAAGGTAAAATTGCGTGAGCCCAGGGAAAGAGGGACCAAGATGCTGTAAGCTGAAAAATTCCCAGAGCCCACATGGGTAGATATATATTTGAGCTCAGACAAGCCATCAAAATGGATGGCTAATCTTTGGGGTATTCAGTAGAGACTCCAGGTAGGTTACATCTTAGCAGTAGGGTTAATTTATACCTAGAGTAAAGGCTATGCTAGAACCAACCTATCAAAGCTTAAACATGAGCCTCAGAATGTTCAAGCTATGAAGTAACAACCGTCTTCCAGAAAAAGCATTCCAACATTCCATTAAAATAAAAAGTTTAAACACATAGCATTTGGAATGCTCAGCATGTACTAAAAAATTACAAGACATACCAAAAAAAAAAAGAGAGAGAAAAACATTAGTCAATAAAAGCGGAACAAAAATGACAGAGATGATAGAATTAGTAGTTTAAGATGTTAAGATAGTTATTATCAATATGCCAAATATAATCAAGTATTTAAAGAAAAACATGAATATAGGGATGAGAGAAATGGAAAATATAAGTAATAAAATAAAACTTCTCAAGATGAAAAATGTAATATCTTAAATGAAAAAAATTCATTGGTTATTTAGCAGAAAATTAGGCACTATCAGAGACAAGATCAGTGAACTAGAACACAACAATAGCAACTATCTAAATTGAAAAGTAGAAGGGGAAACATTGGGAAAAAAACCCCTTGAACCTCAAAGAGACTTCTGAAGTGATGGTTGCAAAGAGCACCGTGAATCCCCACCCCAGTGAAACAATATAATTGTTGAAAATCATTTTCAAAAGATTATAATTAATGTTACTGGAAAGTGTCCTAAGTGCATTCAGCAAACAAAAAAGCATTTATGCAAGAAAATCTACAAAATACTGATAATAACAGTAAGAGTCCATGGCATTTGAGCTATGAGCCACCCCTCGCTCTCAGTTACCTGTGACAGTAAATAAATGGGTGTGACCAACATCACAGGGCTCCCTAAACCCCAGCTGCCAGTCAGGGGTATGGGCGTAAGAATAGATATGTACAATACGCCAATGGAATACAGTGGAGAGCGCAGACAGAAATCCTTACAGGTATGACCAATTGATTTTGACAAGAGAGCCAAGACAATTCAACGAGGAAAGATTAGACTTTACCACAAATATTTCTGGGGAAACTGGATATCCACACTCTGAAGAATTTAATTGGACCCTTCCTCACACCGTACACAAATTGCCATAATATTTACCATAAAACTAAATGTAAGAGACAGAAACAGAAAACTCTTCAAAGAAACCATAGGAATAAATTGTGACCATGGGTTAGGCAATGGTTTCTTAGGTAGGCACTAGAACCACAGACAACAAAAGAAGGTAGAGACAAATTAAACTTCATTAAAATTAGAAACTTAAGTGTTGCAAATGTTACCATCAAGAAAATGAAAAGATAACCAACATAAACCAGTGTAACTCTGTGAGTATACTTTAAAATTGAATCTTTCACTTTAAATGGATGAATTTTATAGTATTTAAACTATACATCAGTAAACTCTGAAAACTTTTAGGTTGCCAGCATTATCTTCAGACCTTTTGGTCTATTATATCATCTTGATTTGTACATGCTTTCCCAGTTTCAATAAGGTGAGATGGATCTTAAACAGTCTGTACAAAATGATTCTTAACAGCTAGCAAGTTTTAGAGAGTGATAGAAAATTTTTAAAAAATAATTTAATGAATTATCTAATCTGATTTCTAGTTCTTTAGAAGTTAAACTTGATCATCTATATTTTTCTAGAACTTTCACTTTCTGTAAGTTGAAAAGTATTCCTAAATATTTTATATATTTTTTTTAGCTTTGTTTCAGTTTTCTACAGTATATTTGATCCATGCTAATTTCTAATATTGTTTAATTTTGTGTTTATTCTTGATCAATCTAGTTAGAAACTTTAATTTTTTTAAAGCAAAATTGTTTTGTTGATCATTTCAATTACTTTTTCTTTATCTAATTTCTACTCTTTTTGCTTCCTTATTTTTTCTGACTATTCTGTTATGATTTTATTCCTAATTTGAATATCATGATTATATATTTTTAATTTGTAAAGGTAAATAAAGACTTAACCAGACAGAAATTTGGGGGCCAGCATGTTCTGGAGACTTCAGAATTTCGACTCTGGGATTTAAAATAGTCATAGTGTCTCTCCGATTCTCTTATACTCAACTTACTTTTTGTAGAGATACAAACCTTTAAACTTCATAACCATCATTTCTGGGTATGGCCAAAAATGAAGTGAACCCTCTGTATACAGTTTCATGTATATTTTGTAATGGATGAAAAAGAAGTCATTGCTATAGCATTTTTCTCATGCCTATATCTTTTTCTGCTATGTAAGCATGTAAAGATTTTTTTTAATCTGGAAAATGTTACTTTGCAGGAAATAGTACAGAGAATTGGTGCAATGATTGAATAAGATGGTACATAGCTGGTATGAAACATTCTTTTCAAAAAACATCCTGAATAGTTTTAATAAACACCCTCTCATTTGGCAGAATGTCTTTGAAAATAACATCATGATTTCTGAATTATCAAAACAGCATGTTTTGATACCTGGCATAAATGAGTCATCTCTCACCCAGCTGCTTGGGAGATACAGGGAGGCAGGAGAAGGAAGGTATGTGTCTAGTGAGTATCCGAATCCACTCCTGTGGAAATGTTCACCAGGTGTTTGGAGGCTGTTCCAGACATTTCCAGTTGCAAACATTTTGGGAAAGGCCTGCTGCCAGCTTAGAAATGGAGCTGACCTCACTGAAGGAGGCAGAGATAGCAAGGATTTATCTGCTCCAGTCTGAAGTTTGCCAATCCATAAGTTATGTCCTGATAACTATTGATGGTGTTCTAAGTGCTTTAATGTGAAGCTCATGAATTACGTGGTCCTTATTCAAAAGTTGGAAGTGTCCATAAGAAAACAAAACAGTGCATGTGAAAGCCTATGTAAAGCAGCATGATTTATTAAGGATGTCATGGATTCCAGAGGCAGCTAGATAATACTAGTGTTTTTATCTCTGTCAAACCATGTTCTTCCTACATTTCAGTTTTCTCATCTCTAAAGCGAAAGTAACATTTGATGAATTCCTTCATAAACTGCTTTGCAAGCGTCATGCAAATGTTAGCTAAGGGAAGTAAATAATTTTCAAAATCATATTATTCCCAAGCAGTATATGTTTTTACTATACTTAGGTTGCATTGATCTCAGAAAGGACCCCCTTTTGCTATGCTAGTTTTTGAATAAATTAATCTCCATGCAAGAACAATCTCTTCCATCGTTTTGTTTCATCCTTTCTCAGTCTACGGCCTCTTTCTTAAAGTCCTTTCCATCATCCAAAGGTGGTTGTTACAGTATTGGTGTCTTCCCAAGGGACCCTTTGAGAAGGTCAGTCATGGATGTTTTATTGGCGGGATATAAGACCAAAGATAAGGCAAACACTCAGCTCTCCGACGTATGCCTAAATTTCTGCCTGCCCTTCTTATGAAGAATACAGTTCCATACTTGTGATTTGGTTTTGTCTTCACAAAAGTGCAATTCAAGCAGCACTTGTCACACTGGTGAATTTAGCTTGCAGGCCAACGGGTCAAAACAGCACTTGTGGTGCTGTCACCTGCCTCATATTTTTCATCCAGCAGTCAGAATACCCTCAGATTGCTTTCCTAATTGAAGCAGCTGTCCTAATTAGCAGCCCTGGCATTATGATCTTTCCAGGTCAAACATGTTTTATATTATGTTCCAAGGCAACATGTGATTGATGCTTTAAATTACTGACTATAAAGAAATACCATAAAATATTAAGATGTTAGATCTTGATGTGCTATTGACATCCAGATGGTATGTTCTTTTCCAAAGCATCCCATAGTTGTTGACTTTGACAAATTAGATTTTTAGAAAACTGCAAAAAAGGTCAGATTCCAGTATATTCTTCCATTAAAATATCCGTTACCCAACCAAAAGTCCAAATTCCAGATTTAAGGCTACCTGATACTTTCTTTTTAAAGGACTAGGAATATTATATTTTTAGGCTTGAAGCCACCTTCTAAAGGCCAAAGTACTGGATGGACATATCGCTTTTCATTGTCATGGAAAAAGTTAATTCTATTCTAACTCAAACAGTGATGGATAGTCCTTGGTGGAAACCTACATGTTGTGGCTTATATCCTTGCTACTCCAAGTAAGGATCAATGTCTCATAGCATCATAGCATCAGCATCAACTGGGAACTTGAAAGAATACAGACACTAAGGCCCTAGCCCAGAGCTACTGTATTAGAACCTGCATGCTAAAAGAGCCACAGGACTGGTATAGTCTATGCACGTTAACATCTAAGACCTCCTGGTGGAGGACTTGTTTGCAAGTGAGATACCACAGGAAATTCCCAGAAATTTCAGGGTAGAATGAAAAACCTTGCAAGACTGCAAAATCCTGAGGTAGCTGGACTTTCCATATTCCCTTATGACAGAGTAAGGGATGCTAGCTAAATGTAGTAAACTATGTAGCAATGAGAGTTTCCTGAATGATGAAATAGCTTGCCAGAAAGGGTGACCCTCTAGACCTCTATCTCGGGAATCATCCTGATTTTCCATTGAGTTTACTCAGACTTGCTGCCAAAGAAAGAAGAAATGAGACTTGAAACTATCTTCATGTGTCTTTCCCAACCAATTAAGAGTCTACTGTGGTAGTCCAAATGGAAGAGAACAGTACAAAATGTTAAAACTTGATAAAGGCGGACAGATTGCCGGGAGAATTTCAGGAAGGAGAGGCCGGGCTCAGGTTGCAAAGGGCTCACTGAACCACTCTGCCAAGTTGCTGAGGATTCAGTATCCTGAATCCCCCAAAAGTGCACCAATGGTGAATTGTGATGCAAATTTAAGGAATGATGAGAAGTGTGACAGTTTTTTATTTTCTCAGGATCACTCTAAGTCCAAAAACACAATGTTTCCTATTTGATAACAGTATAGTTAACTTAAAGATAGCTTGGGAAGATAGTACATGTCTAATCAGAAAGGCTGAGGATGGCAATGGATAGAGAAACGATATGAATGAGGTCTGTTGGCCACCAGTCCCCTAATGGCTGAGAGCACGTGTGAAGGCAGGATCACAGGCTCTGTGAGTCAACACACAAAGCGAGATGCCCGGGGAGAATTCTTGACCCAGGACAGAAAGTTTGTGCTGGTGAGCGGAGAGGAATGCTCTGAGCAGCTTTCAGGGAAGGAATAGGTAGGAAGGAGCTGAATGTTGAGTATCAGGGAAGCAGTGAGTGTCGCAAGATAGACATCAGCAGCCTACAGCTGTTCAAGGATTTAGAGAATTTTTTTTTAACTAAGTCCATCCCAAAAGTTCTGTGTTTTTTTAGGGACATCTCGTTCCCGCGATGCCTGTTTCCTGTACGTCAGCTTCCCTGCATGAGTTTTTGTCCTGCAGTACGCCAAGTCTAGATGGGAGACTCGGCCCTCCACCAACGCGGCTCCCCAAGGCACTGGCGGATCAGCCAGGGTTCACTCTGCCCCGAGGGCCCAGAGAAGGGTGCTTTTTACAATACACAGCAAAACAAATTTTAAAATCTATTCTGATTTCCAATTGCCGAGTAAAAACTACGCTAACATTTAATAGCTGAAAGCAACTATTTATTTAGTTCACAGTTTCGTGGATCAAGAATTTGGAAGAGATTGGCCAGGCGGGTCCATGTCTGTCCCACATGGCATCCTTTTCCCCTTGAATCGCCTGGGCAAGTCTGCAGAAAAACAATGGTTTACCCAGAGTTGCCATATTTCTGTATGGCAGCCAATAGGTTCTGAGGATTTAGTAATTATACTCTCTTCATACAACGAGACGTGAAGTGTTAATAATCCTGATAACAGCCGCCCGTGAAGGCTGCCTTTGAGCTGTCTGTAGGGTAAAGCCCGATGACTTTCTTTCCACTCCCTGAAATTCCACGTCAAAAACTTCAACCAGAATATTGGCAGGGGGTTCACGTGGCAGGCTCTGTCCGCTAACACAGTCTCCAGTGAGAACCTGGAGTGTGCTTGAGGTGGCCAATTAAGGTTTTCGAAGACGGCATTTGTGACCCGTTATTGGCGGCTGGAGGAAGAAGCACAAAGTCCTGAGAAAATGAGTGTTTCTTTTCATCTGCTCTGTTGTTTCCTTTCAGCCTTTCCCCACCTGAAATATCGTCACTACACCTCAAGGTGGCGCTATGAGCACGTAGTGTCTCGGCTTTTCTGTCCCTGCAAACCACGCACAAAAAATTGCAGTTTTCATGTGTGTTTCTTCTTTCACTCCCCAAATTTCACTTCTTATTGCGTAGACCCCATGGGGCAGAGATCAGCACTCCACGCAAAATATTTTCAACTGTGATCAGATACTCACTTTCTCTCCTTCGTAAGCAAACTTCATGAAATGACACCTCGGCTATCTGCGAGGAACTTTGACATTGTCTGTACAATTTTAATTCATTTTTGAAAATGCTGACATGAACCACTAATTTTTTTCCAGAACCCATCAATGCATTTGACCCCAGAGTTTGAAAAGCATGCTGTAAAGCTGTGTTATCCAAAAGGGTTCCCAGATGCCAAATATGGCTACTTCAATTTAAATTAATTTAAACTATACAATTAAAAACTCAGCTGTGCAGTTGCATTATGTGCATTCAGGTACTCAACAGCTGCATGTCGGTGTGCGTGCTGGACAGCACAGACAAAATGCGTTTCTATCGTCACAGTCGTTTCTAATGACAGTGCTCCTCGAAGGTAACTACAGTTCTCACTTTCGAAGAGTAAGACAGATCATGTTGACGGTAACGATGGTTTAGACAGAAAGCAGTCTCTGGGTAGAGAAACATTCTTTACTTTGTCGAACTTAGGACTGTAATAATAAACATCTTTGCTGACTTATAAGATCTTCCTTGTATCGAAGTTCCCCCTGTTATTTCCTATGTTGATGTTCACATACAAACGTGGCTGGAGGAGCATTCTGAGGAGCAGAAGTCAGACCCTATGGTGAGATAAACCCTCCCTGTGAGTCCCTAGGGCAGGATCCGTGGGCTCTGTAAGCACTATTAACGGTTAAACAAAATTGGCTTAAAAGCTCAACTGTGGTAATTCTTAAGGGTAAAGCCCTAACATCTACATTTGTGTTATAAAAAGGTGGTGAGACCTGGGGAATCTATTTTTTTTTTAAGCTTAGGGTGATTCTTATCAACCTTACAGTTTAAGTACCACTGATAGGATTTATTTACATGTCAGAGTATAGGAAAGTAATTTTCAAACTGAAAAGTTTTGTGCAGCTACTAATGTCAGAGGAGAACGCTTGTCCTCTGTTCCTCGCGTTTCCTTAAAGAGGAAGAGACTTCTATTCCCTTAAGGCATAATGAATAGGAGGAAAACTTTCTGTTCTCTTTCATTTTACTGCCTGTCTGTTTTTCCCTGTGGGAGAAAGAATGGCTTTTCTAGTTGGTTAAATTAGGGAGGGGGGAATT
Source organism: Lepilemur ruficaudatus (assembly GCA_963574885.1). Classification (NCBI taxonomy): domain Eukaryota; kingdom Metazoa; phylum Chordata; class Mammalia; order Primates; family Lepilemuridae; genus Lepilemur; species Lepilemur ruficaudatus. The sequence continues at coordinate 14,448 of CAUYRT010043980.1, forward strand.
ATCTTACACATCTCAGCCCCTTTGAGATTCTCTATCACTTTGTGAGAGGCTGGTCTCTAAGGGCACAGATCCTCTCTACTGATCAGTCCATCTTATCAGGACACATCAGGGGACCCAACTGTAACCAATGTTCAAGCCACATTCTCCAATTCGGCCTTATCAGAAATAGAAATGATAATTTGCTTCTCATCCAAATGATTCCAAACTCAGGAGCTTGGACTGTCTCAAGCCCTGACATACTGGTGTAAGAGCCAGGAAGCAAACCTAGGTTAACTCCTTGCAAGGAAGCATCCTCAGCTCTACGCTTCCTCTGTTTTACATCTCTCTGCCCCTGTGCACACACATCAACCGCTTTGATATACCATTGTTTCCTACACACAAAAAATGTTCTTCCCTTCCTTTCTCTCCTTGAATGGGAGAAATGTGTTTGAGGGATGGGCGTACACTCCTTTGGTAAAGGGAAAGACCATCCCTTAGGGGGTGGAATGGCTATGGGATGGGGAGTTGGGAAGAGACAGCCCCCGCCAGAGGAACACCTGGATGGACCCTTGGTTAACTCAGCATGGAAGGAAATGCTTGTCTCCCATTGACTCTCAAGGGACAGGGTGGGTTTGTCATGTTACTTTTCAATGTTTTCCCTATTTCTTTGTAGGAGATCCAAAAATAGTAAAAAAAAAAAAAATGTGGGAAGCTCCTACTGGTCAGTAGCTGGATATGCCCGCCTGTTGGCTTGGATTCCTCTGTAACCAACTAGCATCCAAAGGAACTGTGGTTATGTCCTTTGTTTAACTCTATGCTGGTCCTTATAAGGTGTGTATTTATTTTTGTGAGTAGGATGAAGTAGATATGAAGAAGTGAGAGTAAACCAGATTGCTTTGGGAAAAGTAAACACCATAATAAGAACGGACAGGACTGATGAGTCTTTTTTAATCATACACAATAATGTTTTAGAACAACATTAGATTTTAGGATGTGTTAACAGTCTCAAGATAATAGCCAATGGTTAAGCCTCAACTTCTGTCTCCTGGAAGATGAAATTTGTCTGGAGACTTCTGCCAGTTATGTAGTGATAATGCATCCCTACAAGGCATGTAGTTAAACAAGGAGGGGCATCCTATCACCAGGACGTGATGGACAAGGTAGCAGAAAGAGGAGACATCAGCAAGGAGAGAGAGGAAGAGAGGACACAGAGAAGAAGGTTTATCTGCATATTCTGTATTAACTGCACACCCCTGTGGAATCCAGCCTTGTTCTGATTGCAGCACATTTAAATGGGGGAAAACACAAAGTTGCTTCCTTCTGGCCAGGTAAATGCAATTTTAGCTGAGTTAGAGCACACACATAAGCACAAAGCTTATGTGAAAGACTTGCAGACTTCTCTCACCATCCATGGGACCCTGTATTGCCACCTTTTGGTACCACTTTTCAGAAATAAATTTCAATTTTAAGAGCACTAAACCTCTAGTCCAAAGGTATCTGGGATAGAGGAATAAGACCAAACCAGCAACATCGAGCTCTATTCTGAAACCCATAACTGAAGAAATTTACAAATAAAGGGGCGTTTATTCACACAAATGTTGGATAGGATGGTGAGGGAATTCAAAATAATTTTTTCAGAAGACTTCCCCCGCCCCCAAGGATCTCAATGTATTTTACCTAAAGAGAAGACTCGAGAGATAGAAGTGTTGTCCTCAAATATTCAAAAAAAAAGGCCACATGGAAAGAGAGATTAGATTTGTCACGTGTGGTCCTGGCAGGACCCGTGCTGCAAACTATGGGGAAGTAAATTTCAGCTCAGTATCAGGAGAAACTTTCTTCCCATTTGTTCCAGACTCTTTGGACCAGCATCTGGCAGTGATGCACATCTTCACAAACTTTACTTTCAGCCTTTATAATTTTACTTCTTAGTTCTTCCTACCAACTACTATGGTATTGGTCAAAACAAAAGTCTATGCCCAGAGCAGTCTGATTTTCTAACTTTGCATAAAAACATTGTATAATAAATGCTACATACTTACTGAATGAATCAAATGGAAAGCTGACATCAAGTATTAACATTTTTTATCACGAAGGCAAAAGTCTGGTGCCAACCCAGTAGACTTCTAGTGTGCAACTGAAAAAATGCAGAGTTTTTTAAAAGGTCAAAGTCCAGTTTCTTGGACTCCTCTTCCTGGAATAATATTCCTTATATCTGAGACCTTAAATAACCTTTTAGTTAAAAACCCGAATCCAGGACAGCGTTTTAACAAAAGGTTAACATTGAGTAGCTGTTAAAACCATGTGTGTTAAAGTTCTTCCTGAGAGTGAAAATGTATTTTCAAATGTTAATTAATTCCAGTTCCTATGAATCTTGACAGAACAGTGTAGCCAGTACAGAGAGAACCATCACCACCCCCCACGCCAAAGGATTTTCCTATGGGAAATGACGAAAAGGATTCTATTTCACACATGAGGTCTTTTGGTAGTGCTGTTTTAGCGTTATTCACATTCCGTGCATTTTTACTAATAGTAACAGTAGCCCAATGAGAGAGTCTGAATGCTTTCTACAACAGTGCTGATAAGCCTGTGGCCCAGAAGGTAAACACAATGCTGCTCACCTCTTGTGCCCTTCATTTATCAAGGTTTATCAAATGAGAGCCAAAGACCTTGCAGGAAGCCCTTGTGTTCTTTTCCTTTTCTGCAAGAAAAGTCATAGTCTATAGTAGCAGAAAGTTTTAAAAAGCTTATCTGATTTTTGGTTCAGAGATATTTTGTAAAAAAAAAGGAAAAAGAAGAACATCAATCAATCTATTTTGAATAAGGTCAATACAGAACACAGACAAGAAATAAAGGTTGGGTACAGAGATTAGACTTGAGAATTTAATTGAAAGCTTCTCACAGGGAATGATGTAACATAGACATATGTATATTTAGAATATGTACATAGTTTAAACATGTAGTTGCATGTCATATCTACGTGACACATGTACAATTTATAAATACAATTTACATGTCTGTTTTATTCAGAGGTTTAATATATGAAGCAGTTGTGAGCCCAATTTCTTAAATTGCCACAAGCAACTTGTTTTCTTTTCACTTTTCAATCCCGATGCATTCATCAATATACCCTTTACATCAATCCCACTACACCCCACCCACACCCAAAATCTCAAATGATATCCAACTTGGAGAGATTTTATGAAGACTGTATGAGGCAAAGTTGTAAGATACTCATTTAAGTTGTAGAGCACATAATGCATAATAGCCATGGGACAATTGTACCTTTTTAAAAAAGATATCTAATGGGTACTTTGCAAAGGATGAGGTAAATGATAAGCTCACTGAATGAAATGTTTTGGGCAACAAAACATCATATACCTCCTAGCATCTGTAAGAAAATGGGTTCCTTGATCAGAGGATATCTAAGTAGGAAGCCCAAATGGAACAATATTTTCTGCTTTACTTGTGATGATGTGTAAAACGTTTGCTACTATTACAGAGAAGGTAAATCCAATACAGAATAAATTTCTCTCCCAATAAAAACCCATTGGCACCCTTGGGGGACATAGGCAATGAGTCAAGGTGATCTATTTAACATGAATGGGCAGGGCAGGTGTTACGGATCCTGGATCCTGCATCCTCCAGGTATGCAGCCCACAGTGTCCCCCAGTCTGTGATGTCTCTCCATGATCCTTTCCAAAAATGGATGATAGCATCTGCTTGTTGGTCCTAGTTCCCCTTCAAATTTGGGAGGGACTTTTTCTGATGAGCACAAATATTGTCCACCTTAATTCTCCTTTTTCGTGTTTATAATGTTTTTCATAACATAGTACCATAACATGGGGTGCTTATTGTCTACCCAATAATATCTAATGATAGAAGGGTTTTTTCAGGACATATTATTAGTCCTTTGGCTTTGGCTCAGTAATTAGCATAATTCTTAACTATGTTGTCTTCCTCTTCTTGATCTTCGGCCTTTCCTCCTCTTCCTCTTCCCTCTTCTCCTTTTCTCCTTTCTTCTCTTTTTTCTTCTTCTTTTTCTCCCTACCTGAATATATCACCTAAAAGCATTCCCACTTAACTTGTTACATGGCTTAAATTGTGAACTCCCATTTAGCACAGCTAATGTTATTGGTAGCACAACTTTGTAGAATCCTCTATAATCCACTGTTAACCCCCAAGACTCACCGGTTTTCTTCCAGTTTTCATATGAGAATGTTAAACACAGAATTTGTAGGCACTAGCTCAACTGCTTATAATATATCTGCAATTGAGCCTGAAATCTCCTGATATCCCAAGTATCCTGGTTGAGTTGCTGTAGGTAGCTCCTATCCCACATGTTCAATTAAAAAGTGGACACAAAAACAGGTTTGCACACATTCCTTTTCCAACAGCTTGGCTGAGGGAAGAAATCTCATTCAAACATCCCATCCACACCAATAATACATTCAGGGAGTGGTGATGCAACTGTCCAAAATAACTTCTTTTTGTGAATTTTCATTTAGAGTCACACTTTTGATATTAAATATTTCACAGTCATGCTACTCTATGTCCCTAACTTAATCATGTCAACCTTTAATTTTTATGGAAAGTTTATATATCATTGTACGTTGTGCACCATTGTCCAGAAAGCACAATAAATCTCCTTTATCAACTCCGGACAATTTAAGCCACACCAATGTGAAGGGCCCAGTGCCCATGGGGGAGTTTTGCCAAGAGACCTTGTTCACTGCCCTCAGCCTTGAAGCCCTGTTCTTCACTTTATACCATCTGGTTTTAATGGGGTTATCGATTCATTCTGTGTATCTCCTTTAGATTTTTTAATTTATCAAGGCTACATTGGATTGAGTTGGTATGCCACAGCCATTAGTGCTTGAGGAGTCACCCAATCCTCAATAAATGGTCATCAATACCTTGGAAGGCATCCAGTGGATACCACCTTTTTGCATTTCATCGTTATAAACCATCTGAAGATTTTCATTTACTCTACCTAGTGTATTATTTCTTTTGAAAAGTATGTCATTCCTTCTCTTCTGAATGACTTGAGTCTTTTGCATACCAGCCAATCCTATTTTATAACTGCACCAACAAGACCATGACAGACTCCTTCACGTAATTTTTGCAAGATCATAGCAAGGTCACGTTTGAAGCTCATACCATCCAGAGGAGTTCCTTTATTAAGGCATCATTAGCCAATTTGGTGTGGCTTGTATTCTCAGCTTATTAACATTCTCAGTGGGTTATTATATTGTGTAATCAAAGTGAGGGAGGAGGAAGGAAATTTTTTTCATGCTAAAGATTGCTTGATTTTTTTTTTCTTTAATCCAGGTTAACAAATTAGCGGTAATCGTAAGGTTAAGGTAGATACCAACTGAGGGTCTTACAGTTTGAATTTTTATATTTCCTTCCGGTTCCTTGTATTCATCAAGGTCAGGATAATTTGAAACCAAATGTCCCCTCCTATTCATTGTGTCCAGAGATAACAAAATGACATACATTAATAATAAGTAAAAACTATTACCATTAAGTTTCCATTGGGTGCTGACTATATTTGTTCACAAAATTAGTCACCTTTTTGGTAGGATATTCCTTAGTTTCAGTAGTCTCTTGCTCAGGAATTTCTACTTTTATAATTACTTCAGTAATGAGGGGTTAAATAAATGCTTGGTACTTTTCAATCTCTCATTGGGATCAGTTCCCCATTACTAAGCCATGCACCAATCAGTTGCAACTTGATTCTGAACTTTGAATTTCTCTGGAACTGGTTTGATATTTACCATCTTGTTCTTTAGTTACAATCCTGGCTCTGGGTCCATTACCTTTAGATTCCACTGGGAAACCTTTCCGGTTAATGATCTCATACCTTTTCTGATCTCAGACTAGGGCCGGATCAGCAGCCAGCTTTGTACCAAAGATACTTTATCCTCTTTTTTCTAATCTTGTTTCTTCTTGGAAAAAGCTTTAGTCATTTCACTTGCATCTGGGGCCATTTTGATAATTCTGCTGACCATGTCAGCTGTACCGATTATGGCTTTTTGGACTACTAAAAAGACTCACAAAACTCCACAAACTACACTCACACAAGGCTTTAAAAAAGGCAAAAGGTATGATCAGCAAGAAAAAGCAATCATGATCAATCCTCAGGGAAGCCCAAGGCATCCACCTAGGTACAGTTTCCGAAAACTCCTTTCATGGTTACATAGAATATATTTTCCCATGGATGATAAACTGCAAAAACATTCACAAAATGCCTTCATCTCAGGAAAGCTATAGTTTTATCCAAGGAGGAGTTTTTATACCTGTCTGGTCATGTAGCTAAAACCATGCTACTTGACCAGGTTCCGTAACAGAAATTGTGATTACATAACAGAAAGAAAGCACAAACTAACAATCTGTACATTTCCTATAAACAAGGTTCACCTGTGTACATGATGCCTCCTCGGTATGTTCCTTAGCACAGAAATATAACAATCATTAGATAGCATTTTTAGTTCTAGTATGGCCAAGGTGATTACTATGGCTCCAGGCATCCCCCAGAGATAAACACAGGTTAGAAATAGACTAGCTGAGGTTAACAGTGCAACTCTGCACTCCCTTTGTGACCTATTGCAAAATTTCCAGGTTTGTTATAATTTAATTTCTTTATGTATATATGAAAGAATAAAAATATTTTAAAATAATATGATCATGTTTTGCTCAAATGCAATAAAGTGTATAAATTGCTAAGTTTAGTGTCAGGCAAATAGTAAACAAATTTTAAAAATAAAAACAACTCTCCAATATGAACTGTGTATTTGACGTGATCAAAACACTGTCTTAGGCTGGTGATGTCACACTGATACCATGATTTGGAACAGTGACTCATCAAAGCTCTTCATGGAAATCAATCTGTGAGTGAAGTCAGGAAGGAAATACACAAATCCAGAATAGTGAGGTTTACCTACATGTCCTCTCTAACCAATTCCTTTTTCTTTCCTTATTTCTCCTAATTGTTCTTTTATTCGTGTGCTGGATTTAATTCCTCATGTACACAGATCTCTGCTTGTCATAGAGCTGAAACTCTGTGGAGACAAAAGACAAGGGGATATATGGGTATCTCTTTTAAAAACAAACAATATAGATAAAATAATACAGGCATTCCCTTATTAAGAAATAAGGGGAACTAGCCCATCCCTCTTTTCAAAGGTAATCAGATTTGAATTTGTATGAGGTACATGGGCAATGACAATTTCTAGTACCCATTTCGTTCATTTGTTTGTTATTCAGGATTGATGTTGAATTACATGCATGGCCAGCTAGCATTGGCCATAAAACAATGTATATCTAGACTGAGTGTTCTCCCTCCTGTTTCTCTCATCTGTCAGATGGGGCCATGATTCTCCCTTTCCCATGTGTACTTACATTCATATTAGAGGGAAATCTTGTGAACAGAGTGGCTTGGTTGATTTCATGGGTCAAGCACTCCAAGTGAAATATGAGCAAATTGGACCAATGTTTTTCCACATCCATCTCTGATATGTGCCCAGCATCGCATACCAAATGAACACGAGCAATGTGATCAAGTAAAAACTGGACTGGATCCAACATGTTCAGCAGTTGTCCTCAAAAAATTATTGCTATGACCCTCTGGCTTGTGTTCCCAAATGAGTCCTTACGTGGAACCCCCACATGTACAGCATACACAGGTGAAAATGTTCTTATTAACTCAGGGGCAGAGGACTTGAGTACTGACTGCTCAAATCCCAACCTCGCTCAGGGATTTAATTCGGAAAACAGAGCTAGAGCTACTCTGTGGGGTCAGATTCTCATGAAAAGGGAATAATGATAATAATAATAATAATAACATATTGCCTTAGCCCTCATTCTATAATATCAGAATGATAGAGCTGGAAGGAAACAGCTCTCACAATCTGGAGGTCACAAGGTCACACATCTTTAGCATCATGTCTGTAATATAAACACATCCCCTTGTGACATGGTGGGAAGGGAAGGGACCTGGGTCCCTACAGCAAGCACATTCCCTGACTCAAACCACCCTATTCATTTTTGTTAGCACACAAACAACACATCTGTGACCCTAACCTAGCTGCCAATTTAAACCCTCGATGGGGCTCTGTCTCTTTTTGTAGACCAAGAAAATAAAAACCTAGAAAGATTATAAGTGATATATTTAAAATCTCTCAATGCCAAGGCCACATCCAACTCTTTTATCTCATGACTAGAGGAAAAGAATCTCAAAACTATCTGTGAAGAAGAATCATATTTAAAATATTTTATATTTTTGAAAAAAAATATTTTCCATTTTTAATTCATCACAGACTCGGACCTTATAAAATAAGGGATAAATGAGTTGCTTTTAAAATGAAATGATAAAAGACCTACAATGTAGAAGCCCCAATTTAAAAAATTATTTAAGCCGATCCACATAAATAAAATCATTCTGTCAAATTGTTTTGGAAGTTCCTAAATGCTTACTTGTGACAGCTGCACTTATCTCTTTAGTGCACTGGACGCAATGAATAGGACCTGGCCCTGGTCCCTGGGCCACACTTTACGTAGCAGGGCTTTAGAGCATCTGGGTTTGAACCCTGGGGCTAATTTGGAATGTTTACGCAGGCCTTTGCCTGTGGTTGTCTAGGAGAGCACACAATCAATTAAGTCCTTCGAATAATGATCATTGACTTTCATTTTTATCTGGAAGTGTCTACGGTGGTATCATGACTGCCTTATGGAAGTATTTAGTGAGAAAGTCAGCAGTAAGCTTCTATTTTTAAAACAGTTATAAACAGCCAACAGGTATAAGGCAGAGTGTGATATAGCCTGTCCCTTAGAAAAAAATTATAGAAATTAGAATGTTGAAACATTTAATTGGAGCTTCTCTTTTCTTTGCGCAAAGAAACTTCAGTTGGGCCAAAGGTTATTGTTTAATTAGTTGGTATACATACAGAATAAAATAATAACTTTGTGAGATTTTCAAATGCACCACATAACACAATAGCAGTTAGTCTCTTAATTGCAAAAAATTATTAGTCCCTGTTCTTACATACAGAGCTAATTTGGAACATTCTTCACAGTTAATCAACAATTCCATTGTTAAAGGGAAGCAAGCCCCTCTCCCCAAATCTTTAAGACTCTCTTGACTTAGAATTAGTCATTTTAAATTTCACTTTTTGTATCTAATGAAATGTTGACTCATAGAGAGGCTTGAATTGTTTTTAGTAATGAATACTGGAAAAGAAGAAGAAAAGAGATTTGAATATTTGGCAGCTGCTTCATTTCTTCTATTTGAACAAGAACATACTAACTTGACTTCCCCTGAAGAAGTGCTGGGGGAAATCAAGTCTCTGAGGCTTGGAAGAGCTCTGAGCTCCTGTGTATCAGAACTTATGGTCTCTTCCAAGGGCATCTACACCTAGAAATGCCCTTCTCCCAAATGAGTCCTTTTCTTCTTTCTTACTGAACCAGGCCCTTCACAAAGATTAGATTATTCGGGAGAATGGACTGACATCCAGAGAGCAGCCATAGGAATTCCTTCATACAGACGTAAAATATTATCTCAACTCCTTAGGGAAGAGAAGTATTGTAGACACTTGTTCAAAGCCAATAGCTATAATATGCGCTGATGTCCTACTGCAAAGACTGTGGTTAACTCCTCTTGGAAAGCAAACACTGTGTAGTCAGGCGATGTTGTGATCGGTGCTGCCTGCGTCTCCAGCAGTGCTCAGTTGTGGAGTGAAAGACCTCGAGGCTCTAGGCTCGTGTCTTCCAGGTATTCAGTCAAACTGGCTTGGACGAAATTTTCTATATATTGTGAGTCTCAGCAGTACAAATGCATAGAAACTGGGAATTAATCTTGTTGCCTTAAGTCTGGTATATAGTGTACGATGTCTCTTATAGGTCATCTCTACTTGAATGCCTCATTTATTTCAAACTCAACACATCGATAGAAAAATCAAATCTAAATGACAGTTGTTCCTCTCCACACTCCCTGCATTAGGACTTCTGTCAATATTCCCCTGCACATATCTAGTGAATACACACCTAGGCCCCCAGTTACCCAAGTCTAACTAATCACCTTTCACCTACGCCAATGCAACCTGACACCAACTCCGCTCGCTTCTACCTCCTTTATTTCTGCAGTATACGCTATTTTTCCATGTCTTTACTTGTAGTCTTTCCTCCTGTTTTTCTCTTGGAAAACATACATACTGGACTTAGACTATTCTTATAATCAATTCTCACATCATTGCCAGAACAATTTTTGTAAAATCTAGAATCTAATTTGTTTTCATATTACCTGTTGTAAAATCTTTCACTGCCACCTCCCCCCCGATTGGTAACTTTATCATAGGTATATATGCATAGAAAAAAACAGTATATACAGGGTTCTGCAGTATCTGTGGTTCCAAGCATCCACTGTGGGTCTTGGAGCATGGAAGGAGGCACTGCTGTACATGTAGATCTATCAAATTATTCATGTCAACTTAAAATTAAACTTTTTTTTAAATGTTGAAAACTATTCATAATTTCAGAATGTTAAGAAATACTCTTTTTCTAGATTTTAGGTTAATTATATATTTCTAGAGGACAAACCTTGACTATATAGACAGGAAAGTTGAATGTTAATTCAGCTTCTTTGAGAAAAAAAAACATGACTAAAAGCTCAAAAATGTTTCTCATAGGTAGTTACTCCAAGATGAATTGTAACATAATCTCTATGAATAACTCACTCTGAAAATGTCTAGCCTTTTATTCAAACACATGTCTAAAAAATTAAGATACATGTAATTAACACATACATTCACAATAATTGGTGCAGGTGAAGACTCGTCCAGTGGTGGCAGGCCATGACGAGGGAGGACATTTGTTCTGGAGCTATGATGCTTGGGGTTGAGTCCTGACTGTGACTCCTCCAAGCTTTTGGGCTTTGGACAAGTTACTCACCCTCTCTCTGCCTCCCTTTTCGTAACTAGAATGTGGACATTGTAGTAGCATCTAACTCCAGGTACTTATTATGAAGACTAGATGGGTCAGTTCATGTAAAATGCTTCAAGGTGTGCCAGGCACACAGCAAACGCTCAGTGTGTCAGCTACGATCATTGTCAACATCTGTAGTAGAAGTGGAAGGAGCATTAGAAGAGAAAAAATGGTGCTAGTGTGAAGAATAACAGCTTTAGTAGAAGGAACAACATTCATGGGTACAGGGTATAATTGAGAAGAGAAGAAAGATGATCCAGTATCTTCACTTTTTGAGAATTCGTTTTTTTTGTGTGTAATTCTCAACGTCCACATAAACAGGCCAGAGGAAATCTGCACGTGTTGCCTCACAAGAGAATTGTATTTGGTTTATAGAAATGTCTCGGCTATGACTTTGTAAATGAGGTAACCGTGGCAATTTGTGAAGAAAGATTTCTCTAAATATCTAGGTGTTGATTTTCAATTACGTAAAAGCTGTTATGTAAAGGAGGCGGCTGTGTTGCTTTGGTGGGTCTGGCAGGTCTATGATTATCTTCTGGCAAGTATTCTGAATGCCCTTGTCAGAAGCAAGATGTGAGAGTGAATTCCATCCAGAACGGCAAATCATAGTTTTCTATCTCACAGATATTTATTTCCACTTTGAATAAAAGGCGAGCTTTGTTTTCATTATATCATTTAACTGAAGCTTTAAGAAACATAGAAATGTTTTTAAATATAACTATTTAACATCGTGAAGTTAACCAGTCCAAAGATATTTTTCATGTCAATTACTTTGGTGTCATGAAGACCCAGAAAAACTCCAGCATGAGAAAATGACTTTTAATATAATAATGCATTTCAGGGAATTCATAAATATTAGATACTAGATGTAGTTTCCAAGGGAGAGATTATGGCATTGAATCTAATGGTGATGGAGGAGGGAGACACACTCTTTACAACTTCTAATACTAGCAATTTTTGAGTCTATAAAATAAAAACAGTCTATTTCCTATAAGCTGTAATTCCTATCAGAAGCTAAAATTGGTCTTCATTATTATATTGCAGTTTGCTTAAATGCTTGCCTTCATTGTCAGAAAACGAGTCCGTTAGATTAAACATCATGGCTTCATTAATTTTGATTTTGCAACAGCCTAGTGTCTGACAAACGGTATGTCTCCCTCAGTAAAGAAGTTTACTTAATGGAGAAACGAATGAGCGAATGATGCAATTTAGGCTTGAACTATTTCCAGTCTTTCTGCTGTCACATTATGCCATCTCTGCGTCTTCCTAAGAACTGAAGTGGAAAGTTGACAATGAGGGTGACAACCGTAACTGTGTAACAGACCAATCTCATTGACTCAATGGAAAGTGAAAAGAGTCTCTGAAATCCATATTGTACAAGTCCCTAAATAGTCTTTCTGTTGAAACTTCCCTCAAAATCTAAGCACATACCTGGATGTATTTGAGCCACAATACCTGCATGCTTCTCTGGGCTCTGGTATCATTCACCACAAAGCCAGGTTGCTGGAGAGATGCAGAACAGGCAAGGGTAAGACGGAGTTATTGCTGCAGGATTGGGCAGCATGCAAGAGGAATTGGGGAAAAACTACCGACCCTTTCATGAAAATATCAGCCCAGCTCCAAGAAGCTCTAGCATGTTCTTAATCTGTAGTATCTTATTTTCTTTCTCTTCTTCATAGTCATTTTATCTCAACATCCCAGCTGGCCGAGGAGTCCTTTTTCTAGGCATGCCTGTGACACTACTCCTGCTGGTTCTGGAGCAGGGCTGCTGCTGAGTTTGGAAGTTCAGTGGCCCCAGCTTCTAGGATAGAGCAATGCAGGAGGGAGATGGTGAGTCAATGTGGGCACTGACTAGTCCTGTCTCTTAAGCTTCCCAGTGCCTGCAATCTAGAAAGTTCCTTTAGAAGGTTGAAGAATCTTTCTTTTGTTTTTTATTTTAATTTAAATTCTGTTTCAAAAATTTAGAAATATTTAGTAGACAAATAAAAATTTCATATATTCAAAATATATTCAAGGGGTACAATGTGATGATTTGAGACATACATATATATATTTATATACTGATTACCATGGTCCAATTAATTAACAAATCCATCGCCACGCAGAGTTGCCATTTAGTGTGTGTGGTGAGGAAACTTGTAATATTCTCTTTGATTAAATTTCAAGTAAATAATACAGTATTATTAACTGTAGTCACCATGCTGTACATTAGATTCCCAGGATTTATTAATCTGATCACTGAAAGTTTATACCCTATGACCAACATCTCCCCATTTCTCTGGCCCTCCAGTCCCTGGTAACAATCATTTTATTCTCTGCTGCTATGAGTTTGATGTTTATAGAATCCACATATAAGTGACATCATGTAGTGTTTGTCTTTCTGTGTCTGGCATATTTCACTTAGCATAGTGTTCCCCAGGTTTAACTGTATTGTCACAAATGGCAAGATTTTCTTATTTCTATGGCCGAATAGTGTTCCATTGCATACGTATTTTTCTTTATCCATTTATCCATTGATGGACACTTAGGTTGTTTACATATCTTGGCTATGGTGCATAAAGCTGCAGTAAACACGGAAGTGCATGTATCTCATTAAGATACTGATTTCATTTCTTTTGGATATATACTCAGAAGTAGAATCACTTGGCCTTATAGTGGTTCCATTTGAATTTTTTGAGGAACCTCCATGCTGTTTTACACAATGGCTGCACCAATTTATATTCTCACCAACAGTGTACAGGATTCCTTTTTCTCCATACCCTCTCCAACACTTGTTATCTCTTGCCTTTTTGTGGAGACACTTTCTTAATATTTGCACAGACATGCATATGCTCAGTATTTGACATTGATGAGGAACTTACTAATTACTCATTTAAAGTAGTTGAAACATTATTTTTTGATAATAGAGTAACAACAGAAACAAATGAATAATTTTTTTAAAGACAAGAATACATGTATTTTGTATTCAGCAGATTTTAAATAACCTGCCCTCCTTCAATGCCAGCCCCAGACAGTGACTGTCAGTAGCACCAAGGGAGCAAGTCACATAGAAATGTGAGATCACTTTTTCCAACATAAGTTTTTAATATTTCTGTTTGCCTCAATCTTGCCATTCTTATTTCTGCTTTTCTCATCATTTTGCATAACCATCTGAGTCTTCTGCCACTTTGTTTTTTTGTGCCAAACAGTGGACATAACTTTTGGGGGTGGGTGTTACAATTTAGCCCACTACAGTTGGTAATTCCATAGGCTGTTTAAATATATATATTTTTTATTTTCTTTTTTGTTAAGAAGGTAGGCTTCATGTTATGTGTTCTTACCACCATAAGGAAAAATGAGGAGGAGGGAGAGGAAGTGGGAGAGGAGGAGGAGCAGGAGAGGAGAGAGAGACAGGCAGAAGGACACCAGGCACATGTGTGTGGAGGAGAGACCACGTGAGAACACAGCAAGAAGGTCGTCACCTGTGATCCAAGGAGAGAGGTCTTAGGAGAAACCAAACCAGCCAACACCTTGATCTAGAACTATGAGAAAATACATTTCTGTTGTTTGAGGGAGGCAATCAATCAATCAATCAATAGGGTTTTCAAAATTTTCCCAGCCCTTCTGTCTTACCAATTTAACAGAGGTGTTAAATACAAATGGTAATTTTTGGTTGATGTCCCTGAAGGTCCTCACCATTTTAACAATAAGAGCTCCATCAATGGGGTTGACACGATCATGCCCAGTGTCAAGAGACTTCAGGTGCCTCGTGGACAGCTGCTCATTCCCTGGAGGACCCCAATGTCCCACTTACCTAAATCCTTTTCCTGCCTCTGGTGTGTTCTGCCCTTTCTGTTTTAGGAGTCTGCAAGAAACAAAATATTATCCCTTTCTCAACCCAACAAGTTTACCAGGTTTTTGGATTTTGAGTTTTAAATGCCTTATTTCAAGAAAATAGAAAATCTGAAATTGTCAAGCCCAAAGTAAAAGTTGCCAGGCGCTGGGACTGTGGCCCCATCCACAATGTTGTTTTTTTAATGGAGGCATTGGCTTTGAGAAATTGAGGTGATATAATCCAGGGAGAAGAAAGGTTTGGGAAAGTTTCCTAACAGGCGGTGGGATGGGAGGTGTTAAGGTGTGAGTGTGAGCACAAGTCCGGGTGTGAAGACATGTGCACATTGTACCAGCAACCAGCACAGGAGCTTGTCCCGGGGCTGGCTTCACAGGCGAGGGACCTGTGCAGTTGTTAAAATTACAGGTTTCAAGGCTTTTACCCAAACGTATGAAATCAGAACCTTTGGGAATGGCCAGCAGTTTTATGAGACATCACAGTAAAACTTGGCACACACCACTCTGGTGAACAATGGGGTGAAGAGGGTAAGGCCATGAGCTTGGAGGGCGCTGGCATTTGGAAGCCCAGGCTGTGGGGAGTAGAGTGGCCCAGCAATGTGGAAATCAGGTTCCTTTTACCAGGTGCTAATTATCTTCAAGGGAGAAAATCTTGTCTTCTGTATTTAAAAACCATTTATATCGGAAGTTGAGCCAACACAGATAACAGAACTTAAATACTAGGGTTAAGAAGATTTCTGGCTCAGAGAAGCTAGTTTCTGATATCTCGGGAATCAGAATCCACCTGCACCCTTTCCTTCGTGCCTTCCCTGGGCAGGTGCAAATACTTTCCCACTGGTCTGCAGGCCTAGGCCACTCCCCTTTGGGGTCTGATTTTATCCTGCCAGAAAACAAGGGGCCCTACTGGCCAACTTTATCTTGATATTCATCTCATGTCATGCCGGGGCCATGAACAAATTTGCTTCACTGCTAGGCTGGCTCAACTTTGGTTTCTGTCGACCTGATTCCTTCTTGTTTCTTACACGGTGGACCACTTACTGACCTGGGTTACAGAGCTTCCTCCTGGTGGATACCCAGAGGTCATCCTACATTCCTAAAACTGCCAGATCAAATGCCAATTACACCACTCTGCCACTTAAACTCTGTGTACTTCTAGGTGAGTTATCCAGCCCCTCCAAGCCTGCCTATCTAAAAGGGAGACTTTATAATATCCTGATGAACAGTGGAGAAACTAATGCATATGACGTATTTACTATAAAAGCTGGCGAGTACAGGTTTCAATAAATGGGTCAAGTATTATTTTCATTGTTGTCATTGTTATTCATTTGCCTGCGGTAGCCCAAGGGCAAGTGTGAAGCTGAGCTGAACTGTTTTCCCTTTGATTCCCAAGCTCAAGTTCTTAATCTTCACTGTACCAGAGTTAAGAGGAGAGACGCCCCTTCCCTTCAAACTCACTCTGACTCCAATGGATGTCCATCTGTGAGGCGTGGCCGTCAGGTGACTGAAGGGCTCTTTTGTGTGACTGCAGATTCCTATCTACGATGTGGGAGGAGGTGTTGGCTGTGGTTGCTGTGGATTAACAGGAATGTCGCATCCCCAGCTTTAAATAACTACCATTATTTTAGTTTTCTCTTGTGTATTTTAGCTAAAGTTAAACATTTTGTCAAGTAAAGGGCTGGTGGTTATCATTTAACTCATCTATCTTCCTTACAGAAGAAAAGGAAAAAAGCAGTACGATGAAAATGCCTCTAACCAAAATGTCCTTCAGTTTGATATTCTCTTAGAAAAAAGTGGCTAAAATCTTTCAAGAAAACATGGAGTGAAAGATAAAAACACACACACACACGCAGACACGATGAGTTTATTGTACTCTAATCTTAGGGGGACTGTTGAAACCAGTTCTAAAGTAAACAATGATTCTGCAATGCCTTAAAAATGCTTCAGGGGGGAAATCTGCAGAAATGTCTTTGAATAAACAATGAGAATGGGCACTTAAAAAACTCCATATTAAGTAGGCTATTAACGTTCCATTGTAGCAATATTTTTCCAAGGCAATTGACTCTATTCAAAATATCTCATGATGCAGAAATATCTTTTCTTTTAGCAAAGAATTAAAGTTAATGTCTCCCAACTGATGACTAGTTCTAAAAAATATCAGAAGGCAGAAATAATAATAATTTCTTTCCTTCAAAAACCATTTGGAGGGAAAAGGTAATATGCTTAATGTCTCTAGCCTTTCAAATAGATGAAAGTTCATAGCTTATGCCCTCCACCTAAGAAACACATACTTTGAGATGTGGAGGGGTGTGAATTGCTCTCTGCTAGGAAACACCTTGCTCTTGCTTCTGGACAGAAGAAGGACTGGGCACTCCTGGGTATGGACATGCCTTTGCCTCTGTGAGAGAATCTGGACTTCCCTTGTTATCCACCAGAAAACAATAGCCTGGCATTTTGGTAGAACCTTTGTCAAAGCTTTCCGATTCAGGAAGGCTCAATAGATGCATCATGTAGATGCAGCGTATGCAAATGGCACTTCTTCCTGAGCAAAGTCAATGAAACCAGTTTCAACATCCGTGTTGTTTCTCAGTGCTCCCGGTCTAGTCTCAGTCTTAAGCTGCACTTGTGAGCTTGGGCCCCAGGGGTGGGACTCTCTTCGACTTTCCGTCCTCTCCCTCCTCCCACAAAACTCTGCCTCTTCTCTGTGGCACATTGCAGGCAGGAGAGAGTCTCCAGATCTCCTTCAGCTTTATTTTGACACCAGAAAGTATGCTCAAGGAGGTTTCATGGCCTCCCCCACAGGCAGATGACCGTGGCTTCTACCCTCCTCACAGAGGAGTGGATCTTTTCCTGGGCTTTGTGAGTAGAAGCATGTCTTGCCCCTCTCGCAGTAGCATGTGGCTTTTGGTGGTAAAGGGAAGGTTCTGGGGAAGTAGGCAGGGGCTCTGTTATTTTCCCCAGGAACAGTTTTCTACAGCCCAAGGAGAAGTAGAAGTGTCCTTGTATTATATTTTTTCTTAATGGCTTTATCAAACAAACTACACATATGTAAGGTGTACAATTTGGTATGTTTGGCTTATGTATACACCTGTGAAATCATCACCACAGTTGAGATAGTGAACACACCCATCACCCCAATGGCCCGTTGGGATCTTTCTCTCCTACCCTCCATATCCCCTTCCCAGGCAACCTGTGATCTGCAACTGTCAATATAGATTAATTTTTTTTAGAGTTTTTGTATACATGGAATCATAGAATATATACTTTTGTGTGTGCACACACGTGTGTTGTGGCTTCTTTTACTCAACATGATTATTTTGAGATTTACTGTGTGTATCCATATTTTATTCATTTTTATTGTTTAGTACTATGTCGCTGTATGGCTAGACCACCATTTGCACACCCATTCACCTCTTGGTGGAAACTTAGATTGTTTCCAGGTTTTGGCTATTACAAAGAACGCTGCTCTGAGTATCTGCACACAAGTTTGTGCATGGCCGTGAGCTTTCTTTTCTCTTGGGGAAATACTTAGGAGTGGAATGGTTGAATCATATGATAGGAATATGCTAACATTTTTAAAACTCCCAAAACGTTTTCCAAGACAGTTTAACACTTTGCCTTTCCACTAGTAGTGTGTGTTTTATTTCTTCCCTATCTTCACCAACACTTCGTATGGAGAAAAATTTCTGTGATCCTGGGTTAAGCAAAGAGTTCTTAGATATAACACCATATGTGAAAATAAGAAATTGGTAAGTTGGACTACATGCATTTTAGAAGTTTTAGTTAAAACTTCTTCTGTTCAAAAAACAATGTTAAGAGAATGAAAAGCCACAAGATGAGAAAGTATTTACAAAGTACATATTCGATAAAGTCTTTTAGACAGAATTTATTTTAAAAAAACCCTCAAAACTCAATAATAATAAAATGGAATAATCAGTAAAAGATGAATATAAGATTTGAAGACATTTCACCAAAACAGACATTTAAATAACCAACAAGTACAAATTATGTAAACTAACCACTCAATGAGATACCACTACACATCTGTTATAACGGCTAAAAGTGAAAGATTGACTTGCAATATTTTTTAAACTTTTATATTTTTCAGGTAATGGTAGATTAACATGTAATTGTAAGAAATAATATGGACAGATCCCCCATTCACCTAGTTTACCCCAGTGATAATATTTTGCAAAACTTTATATTAATACAATAGCACAGCCAGGAAATTAACACGGACACAATCCATGGATTTACTTGGATTTCACCGGTTTTGCATACATCCGTGCGTGTTCGTTCTCCACTGTTTTATCACATGTGACCACCACAGTCATGGGACAGAACAGCTCCGTCATAAGGACCTCTTCTGCTACCCTTTGATGGCCACGGCCATTTCCCTTCCTTCCTTTTCATTCCCTAAACCCTGGGAATCATAATCTGTTCTCCGGCGATGATTTCATTATTTTGTCATTTGTGGGTTTTCTTTTTTTAAGTTCCTGTTATTCTCTTCCCATGATCACACCACAGCTGCCCCGATCCCTTGAACTTTGGTTCCAATTGTTGACAGCACCAAAGGTGCTAAGAGAGTCACAGAGAAGGCTCTTGAGAGTCTTTCCTTTTGTGAAATTGCCAGCAAAAATTCAGGAATGTGTGAGAAGTGAGATCCCACTTGACAACTCTGCTATTAATAAGCAGACTTGTTCCAAATGCACTAGTGAAAAGACTAAAAAACTAAACACTTAGAACTGTGTCCTATTAAATATGCTTAACTGAATTAAATGTACTTATTTGATAGAATTAAAGGCACTGGAGAATAAAATTGGAGGAACGTCCTCCCTACAGCGTCTCACTTTCCTGGCATATTCGCTTCAGTGTCACCTCTCTGGACAGGCTCTTGCCTACAAGCCCCTTTGTGTCCACCTCTTCTCTTCTTTAAAACTATTGTCACATACTTTTTTGTGTCATTTTATTCCCGTACAATTGACTGATTCCTTTTTTGGACGCCCCCATATGCAAACAGTTAGGCCCTTTTCTATCTGAGCCTTAACTTATATTTTCATTAAATAGTGCAACAAATGCCAAAGAGGCAATTTCCCCTGCTCCTAGATACTTTTGATTCATAAAGTATAAATCATTTTCTTCGTGTTGCCATTTATACCACTCAGGATGTGGGGTGGTGTTTTTATATACTGTCGAATTGTTCTTCATCACTTCGTTTCTGAAGTCTGTATCTTCATAAATCCAAAACTGGAGGTTTCTGCCCAGAAGACCAGGTCATGTCGTATCATCCACACTGTGCTTCACTTTACGGCACAGTCTCACCCACGCTCATGACTCGGATGCCTACGTATTCATTTTCATAAGAAATGAAAATATCACTCAGTGAGGTACTTTCCACTTGGCTGAGACTCAACAATGTCTCACCACCAGTTTTAATAGTTATTTGCATACTGTTAAGAAAAATTTTTATCTATGTGTGAAGAAAAGTAATAATTAAGAGCCAATCTCAAATTTTACCCAGTCCAGCAAGCTATACAATGTGGATTAATTTTCAAGGCAAATATGAATTTCCAAAAGTGCAGAAATAATGATGACAATTTCCAAAAGATGCCCATACACTGTTCCTCAGTATTCTCATCTGGAAGTGAACAAATCTTCCCTATTCTACTCATGGGGCACCTTGAAAGATTAAACAAAAACCAAAAGGGAAGTGAAGGGGACCAGAGGTGTCTGCAGTGGATGATAGTTTATACAGAACTATGGTGTTTTATTGCTGTTAGTAATGTTTCACTTAATTGTTTCAGGAAAGATCGCTCTTATAAATTTCATCTACACTCTGCATTTGTGCAAGTGCCCATCTCACCTTACTATCTAGCATAGGTGAGTGTGTGTGGGAGTGTGTGTGTGTGTGTGTGTGTGTGTGTGTAGGGGGAGAGACAGAGAGAAAGAGAGAGATTTATTTTAAGGAATTTGCTCATGTGATTGTGGAGTCTTGGTTAGTCCAAAATCTGATGCAGGAGGCTGGCAGGCTGGAGGCTCAGGAAGGTTGTAGCTTGAGTTCAAAGGTGTCTGCTTTAGAACCAAGGGAAGAGAAAATATTGCAGGTGAAGTACAAAGGCCATTTGCTGGCAAAATTCCCTCTTGCTCAGGGTTGGTTGTGCATTCATTCTAGCCGTACCTTCAGCTGATATAGTGAGGCCCACCACATCACAGAGGACAATCTGCTTTACTCAAAGGCCACAGATTTAAAAGCAAATCTCTTCCAAAAACACCTTTACAGAAACATCCAGAATAATTGACCAAATGTCACCCAGATATGATGAACATAAAATTAACCATCATACTGATTTTTATATTCTTCTTAATGGTCAAGTCTTTTAAAGTCACTGGTGCAATGAAACAAAGAAAGAACAACCTTGGTTGCAAGTTTTTGGGAAACCTCATTGGATTCTGGATACCCACTGGCCAGATGTTCCTATCCAATTATCCATGTGCATCCTGTGCCCACTGTAGGGAGCCTCTGTCATCTCTAGGCTGACTCATGTCACCTTAAATTCATACTTACAAATATCAAGGGAGTGACCCTACAATCCAGTTACACTTCCCAGGATATTTACTGCTATGTCCTGTTTCTACTCATAGATCATTTCTGACACAAAATGTGTGGGTTTTTTTCCCCCTCATAGCAACCAATTCTCCAACACCAGCTGGGTGTCCTACAATCCAATTCTGACACTAGCTACCTAGAGTTAATGTCAGATCCCACAAGTTAAGGGCTCGGTGCCACAAGACTGCTCCCACTTCAGATTCCAATCCCATTTCCAGGGCTTCATGTATGTCTGACTGGTTATCAATTGGGGGTTCCCTGGATCCCTGCCTCAGATTTGATAATTTCCTAGAATGGCTCACAGAACTCAGAAAAACAGCTTATTTACAATTACTGGTATACTATAAAGAACACCACGCAGGGACAGCCAAATGGAAGAGATTCCTGCACCAAGGTATGTGGGAAGGAGCATGGAGCTTCTATTCCCCTTCTGGAAGAGAACCACATTCTGAGAACCTTGATGTATTCACCAATCCAGAGCCTTCCTGAACCTCCCATCATTGAGGGATCTCAGGGAGGCACATTAAATCATTGGCCATCAGTGATTGACTCCATCTCCAGTCACTCTCCTCATGGAGGAGGGTTAGGGTTAAAAGTTCCAGGTCTCTGAATATGCCTCGGTGTTTCTCACAACCAGCCTCCACCCTGAAGCTGTTTAGAAGCCCCCAGCTCCCAGTTACCTCATTGGCATACAAAAGGCCTCCTAAGGTTTTAGGAGCTCTCGTGTCAGGAACCCAGGGAGTAAGACCAAATATAACACATGATGCTCCTATCATCCCAACCTCTCAGGAAATTAACAGGTTTTAGGAGCTCTGTGACAGGAACTGAGGACAAACATCCCACATCTTCCAGCCCCCTCAAACTACATACCTACCTACTTTGTAATTCACCATTTACACTCTTGGCAGCCTAAAATCCATTGTCCATGGAACATGAACCAGAAACATCCTTTTGGAACAAAAATCAGATCACATCCCTTCTCTGCGTTAGACACTCCAGTGACTTCCCATTCACCAAAAATTAAATTTGAATATGGACTTTCAAAGTTTTACTAGAGTAGACCAAGGTTTGCCTTTCTGTCCACCTCTCTCGCCACATTCCCCCTTCCCAATTATGTCCCAGCCACATGGGTCTTGTCTGGTTTCCTTCAACATGCCAAGTGCATTGCCAGCTTAGGGACTTTGCTCCAGCTAATCACTGCGCCTGGTAGGCTCTCCCCTTGACATGACTGGGTCTTTCCAGTTGTTTAGCATTCAGCTTAAGTTTTCCCTCCTTGAATAGACCTTTCCTAACTTCTCAACCTTAAGCAGGTTCCTAGCATTTCTCTTGCTGCATCTCTTATAACTGAACGCTGTAACCAGTGCTGTGTCGAACCATACTGGAACCTGAAGCAACTGGCAAAATCAGTACTATTGACCCTGTCTTTATTAAAAATTTTGATAATCTGTTCATTGTATGTTTTTTACACTAATTTCCAATTTGTAAACATTATATTAACATATTATTTATTTTGATGACTGAATGTCTTGGTGTCTCCTTAAATTTTGTGTCCCAGGTAAGTGGCTCACTTACCTCATTCTAGCTCAGGCCCTGTTGGTAACCCCAGCTGCTCTTCACTGTGGGGACACTTTGTGACCCCAGCCTTACTCTGACATTGTGGAAATATGTGGACTCGAACATCACAAGTGTGACAGGGTTGCTCCTCCAGCCCTAACACTGTAAGAGATGATAGATGTGCCAGGCAGACGAGGGCTGGGAAGGGAACCAATTCTAAGCGGAGTTATCAAAGACACATTTCTGGGGGGAAAGAGAAGCATCTCTCACAACTCTACTGGGAGCTGCAGCAGTCATCCTAAAGCACCAGTATTGGGTCATCTGTGGAGCTGTGTGACAAGTAAATCTGGTGGCCTTCTCTCCACCGTCAAGAAAGTATAGAAAAGACTCCTTGAGACGAGTAGGTGCCCTGAGGCCCATGGAGAGTCACACAGGTTGTTCGGGTTGGTGATGCTTATGGCAGAACAGTGTACAGTAGATTCAGAGGAAACAATGAGCCATGGCATGCTCGACGACCCACGGGGACAGGCTCGTTAAGAACATGCTGGTGGGACATCCCTTTAGCACTCAGTGCACTGCGGAGCTCTCTCTCGTGGGTTTTATTGCTATGTTTAAATTCTTTAAAGACAAGGCACATCCTTATTGCTTATACTTGTGCAGGCCATTCCCTCCACCCACGCTTGAGGTTCCACTGTTATAATGTCAAAGAAACAAAGGAAAAAAAAAAAAGAAACAAGGAAGAAGGTTTTTAGGCTCCAGGTAACTAAACAAGAAAACTGAAATTTGATGTGCATGCGAAAAATTAAAAGTAATGAGGGAAACTTGGCCACACTGATAACAACAGAAAAAAGAAACAGGCAGAGGCATCTTTTGTGGTTAAATGATACTGCACCTGAGAAAGGCAACTTTGCCCGCAGTTAAAGGGGCGCCATCCTGTGGAAGGAAGAAGGGATCAGAGCAAGTGGTGTTTACAGAGCTTAATGTGGGGAATTATAACCATAGGGAGATTTGTCATGTTTGCAGAATTGTTTTGAAGTTGAAAGATAATAAAAGAGGAGAAAAGAAATGAGACAAGAAGGATAGATAGGAAAAAAAGCAGAGCATCTTTTCATAGTGATCTTGTTTAGAAGCCCACATATAAAAGGAGAATACTGAGTGCTAAGAGTGTGTCTGAGGAGGAAGCGTCGGAGAGGAGGAGGGCTGGGTGCCAAGGTTAGCCCAGGAGATAGAAGCAGCCAGGCAACGTATTCAAGTCAGCCAGGACCAGTGCAGGAAGCTCACAAAACAAAAGGAAAACAAAACAAAGGAAAGCAAAACTAAATTTATAGAACTACGGAGTGCTCTTAAATAGTTTGAACAAGAAAAAAAATTCAAGAATCCCTATGGCGGGAATTTATCAAACAGAGCAAACTGTTCAGTCTACACTGAGAGGGTGCTGGAGGGTGCCCTGGCTGGAGGCCCCCACTCTATGATAATAGTGTTATATCGAGAAAGGTGGCATGAACACAAAGTAAGCAGGTCTTAGAGGCTGGATAATAAAGGAGTTAGTTAATTCTACCTTAGGGGAAAATCTGGGGAAGTTTGGAAGGAGTCTGGGCCTCACATGAAAAGCTCAGATAAGAAAAGGTCATACATGGACATCTCTAAATGGTTAAACTTGAGTCTGCACGTCTCAGAGAGTGTCTAGGTACAGCTTACCTGTCGTTTCTCAGGCTGACTCTGGTCTGGTCAGTGTTGTTTCATGTTGGTGTTTAACACATGGTACCACTGCCTAGAAGGTGTCATAGACGACTTCATTCTCCCAATCCTTGGACAAGTGTTTTTTTTTCTGGGATCAGAGCAACATGGGTGACCTGTTGCTTAGACAGCTTGCCCTGCCCTGCCATCACTCTGGACTACTTGGCTGTATCAGACCAAGGGGTGGGAAAAGGGAAATATCTCTCACATGACCTAGAGTGTACTCACAAATGTTTGGCAACCAGATCTCCTCCACTCAAATAAAAAAAGTAAATAAATAAGTATTACCTGGGAAATCATAGCATTTGCCAGTTTTCCTGTTGTGAACACTACTGTCATATCTCTTCCAACAGGGTTGGGAAGAGATGCATGCAGCGGCTCTCACGAGCTGGTTCAAGAACACCTCTGCATGGAGCTCAGTTTAATTCTCTGCATCACTATGTATTTCACATTTCTCTTGTTTGTGTTTTTATTGCTTCTCTTACATGAATAGAATCACTGACATTGAGAACTTGGTCACTAATATATTTACTACAAAGCAGATAATAGGGACTCAAGAATCGTTATGTGCATACTTTTGGCTAATAGCATCAGCTAACAATTACAGGAGTGCTTAATATGTGCCAAGGATTGTTTTAAGTTCTGAAATAGATGCTATGACTTGCTCACACTTATTCACATCCTGACCCAATTTTGCTAGGCTTGCCGTGGGCAGAGTACATGTCAATGTCCTCTTAATTGGGGTCTTGGATTTGTGACTTGCTTTGGTGATGTCACGTGTGGGTGTGAATGTACCTCCCCAGAGTAGGAGCTTTAAATGGACTGACATGGTGAGTGTCTTTCTCTGTGGGCTTGTGCGCTCAGTCGTAAGAACATCGAGGCCTGGTAGTGTCGCTCTTTCAATCTGGGACTGGAATAAAAAGACATGTGATGCTGACTCAAGCCCAGATGAGTCAAAGGGAACCTGCTAGCGCCAGCCAGCCCACGGCCTTTGTAGAATGTGAGCAAGAAATACATGTTAAAGCCACTGAGATGAGGGGGCTCTTTGTCACTGCAGCAAAAGTTGACTAAATGCCATGACAAGCCCAGTACTCACTTGAGCTTTGTAACAACCCTCTCATGTGGTTTTTATTATTATCATTCACATTTTATAGGCCAGATAATTAGAAAACAGAGAGGTCAAGTAACTCAGAAGTCTGCAAGTCTAGGAAGTAGTGTAGCTGGGAATCAAACTCAAGCTGATTGACTCAAGAATTCACTCGCTTCATAACATCTCATTGAATAAATATGGTTACAAAGAAGTAATGTGCTATTTTAATTTTATCCAAGAGCTATTGTTTGATAAATGTTTTCATAAGTTGAAAATGAAGCAACCGTATGTCCTATTCTGCTGTGGATAGTACTGGTTTATGCCTGTTATCCTGCATAGTTATTAATAGCTGCTCCTTTATTCTCAACATGTCCCATGTCTGGTAAAATATAACTAATAGTTTTATTGTCAGTTTTGTTCTGACAATAAAACTATCAGAAGTTGTCAACTCATAACCACACTGCTAGGAAGAAGAGGAGCTGAAAGTTGAATCGGGTCTTTATTTTAAATCTAATGTTAATTATACTTTCACAAACCTGCTCTGCGGTATTTATTTCTAATCTGCTCATTTAGAGGAAAACACGTTTGGGTCTCATAAAAAAAATCTGAGAGATATTTTATTACCTCTTAAGTCATTATGTAACTAAAACTATGATTATCATTTTTATTAGATTTTTTTTTACCTCTCCCATCATCACTATTGCATTTTGGCTTGCAGAAAAGTGAAAAAATGAAGGAAAACAAAATAATAAAGTGATATACTATGATGCTTGTCAATTAGAAGATATAAACATTAATATAGTTTTAATAATATAAATAAAATTCTTGCTAATAAAACATAAATTGTGATTCTTACTAGTTTGTTCAATTACTAAATATTGGTGTAAACTAGTCACCAATAGCTCTTAATTATATCACATCACTTAGAGGTATGACAAATTCATCTACCTATTTTTCAAATTGAGGTAAACTTTTTTCCCAATTTTCTAATGCTTTGTGGCAAACTAGATCAAAAGACAGGAACTTCCAGTGGCAACGAACTATTGTTTCTCACAATGCGGGGGACTAACAGACTGTACGATTCATCTGCTGCTGGGAACATTCATGCATCTGCTGTCCTCTGATGGCTACTGGGATTGAGAGTCCAAAATGGCCCCACTCACAAGGCCAGTAGTTGGTGCTCACTGTTGGTTCTGACACCTGGGGTGCTGCTCTCGTCCTCTGGTAGGCTGGGTTGCTTTTATTTTTCACAGAACAGTGGTGTCAGGATTCCAAAAGGGTGAAAGTGGAGTCTGCAAGGCGTCCTAAGGACCAGACTTAACAGCTGCACCCACAATGCCAGTCACGATGCCATCCCATGTTTAAAGGCAGGTGGGAGGAAATAGACTCCTTCTCTGGATGGCTATCTTCATGCGGCAAAATCACATGGCAAAGGATTTGTATACAGCAAGGGCAGGAATTATTGTGGCCATTTGAGAGCAACTTTCCAGAGTCCGCCCTCTGACTACAATAATTCGCATCCTTCCCTCATGTCCAATGCACTTAAATCTTCCCCCAAAGTCTCATCTCAATTTTGGTATCAGGTTCACCTTCCAGCTCCTGGTGATTTTACCAGGTCCGAAGGAGACAGGGCTCCTCAGGCGTAGCTACTCTTGTTTTCATCTGTAAACCAAAGACATGTTATTTGCCCCTCAGCCTCACAATGTTCACTGTACGGAAGGGAAGACCTGTGGGCGGTAGACAGTCCCTGGTCTTTATCAATCCTGGAATCCAGCTGGGGCAGGCACCTGACCCCTACTCCAGGGGAAGGGGATGTGACAGTTCCTGCTTTCTTTTTTGTTTTTAAATATATTTTAGTATGCCATTTTATTTTTTATTATTATTATTTCAGGATATTATGAGGGTACAAACATTTTGGTTACCTTTTATGTCTTTGCATCACCCAAGCAAGGGTTAGAGGCATGCCCTCCCCCTCTACAATGCTCACCGTGCCCTTTAGTTGTGAGTTTACCCCCCACAACTCCCTAATCCCTGGAGAATATTAATACTGTGTGAGCACCATAATGTTGATCAGTCAGTGCCAATTTGATGGCAAGTACAAGTGGAGCCTATTCTTCTAATCTTGTGATACCTCACTTTGGATAATGGGCTCAAGCTCTATCCAAAAAAATATAAGCGATGCTAGATCACTGTCATTTCTTATAATTGAGTAATATTCCATTGTATGCATATACCAAATTTTAATAGTCCACTCATGAATTGACGGGCACTTGGGTTGTTTCCACATCCTTGCAATAGTGAATTGTGCTGCCATAAACATTCGGGTGCAGATGTCCTTATAATGGAATGTCTTTTGCTCTTCTGGGTAGATGCCTAATAGTGCTATTGCTGGATCAAATGGTATTTCTATTTTTTAGCTCTTTGAGATATCTCCAAATTCTTTTCCACAGAGGTTGCACTAATTTGAAATCCCACCAGCAGTGTAAGAGTGTTTCTGTCTCTCCACATCCTCGCCAG
>CAUYRT010043982.1:0-55151 GCA_963574885.1 Lepilemur ruficaudatus
CTTTCTGATGCTCAGTGGCTGGGCATATAGAGTCTGGGGCTGTAAGAAAGCTCTGGAAGAGAGAAGGCTTCCTCCACGGCAGGGCTCGGGCCCTCCCCAGCCCAAGCCCAGCATTGACAACCTCACACAATATGCCTGAAGAGGGTTTTGGACTCTCTCAGAGCTCATTCAAATCCCAGGCATGCCCTCTCCTCACTGTCTAACTTTGGCCAAGCTGCCTCTCTGAGCCTCAGTTTCCTCACCTGCAAAGTGGGATCATGGACCACCTCTGGTGCTGTGTGAGGGGTCAATGAGGTGGCTCACCATGCCTGGCACACGGAACATGCTCAATACAAAATAACGCCCCTCTCAGCACCCTGGCTGGTGTGGACTCTGTGTCACATGGTGCCCCCACAGGGTCCCCCAGGAAGGACCGCTGCTCCCAGCCTGTCCACACCCAGCGTTTTTACCTGAGGTTCTCCCCGCCCTCAGAGCACTGGAAGTCCAGGCCTGCCTGCTGGGAGCTCACGAACACGTGCAGGTGGGACAGCTCCAAGGCCTGCCAAATGTCTTCATCCGAGTAGCTGCCAAAGGGGTCCAGGTTCATACGCAGGGTCCCCGAAAACAGGATGGGGTCCTGAGGGTACAACATGGCCTCATGGAGAGGTGGCTCAGGCCCAGAAGGAGCCGTGGGCCCCAAAACCAGGGAAAAAGTGGGGATTAAGGTAGCAGCATTCCTGCGCTGCTCCAGCCCTCCAAGAGGGAGGCGGCAGCCGGGGAGACAGCAGCCTGCGGGGAATGATGCAGCTCGGCTTTGCCAGTCACCAAGCGCTCTGCTAACGCAGGAATCAGAGCCACTAAGCCGACTCCAAAGTGTCCAGTCGGCAGAAAAATATACTCTAGAGTCTAGAGGAGCCAGAAAAAGTGAAATGTATTTCGGAGCTGTACAACAGGAGACCAGGACAGAACGTCTCAGGAGATGGGGCACTTGGAGGAGTCCTGTGGTCCCTCCCCATTTGCTGGTCCAGGAGGGCAAAGGGCAGGGCCTAATTGGGCAGGGATGTCTGACTCTTCCAGATCTGTGACTGGGTTGGTTCCTTGGCGGCTCTGCTCCCTGCTGTCCACGCACCCCCGACCCCCACCCCCAGCCTCAAGACTGAGGTCCCAGGCCCCATCCTCAGAACAGGAGTGGGCCTGCCCCAGGGTTGTTGGTCAGTGTGGCCAGTGCATGCCAGGCTCATACCTGGGGGATGATGGTCAGCTGAGAACGCAGGTCATGGAGGCCAATGTCTGCCACGTTGAGGCCGTCGATGCGGATTTCACCCTCGGCTGCCTCCAGGATGCGGAAGAGGCTTAGGGTCATGGACGATTTGCCAGCCCCAGTACGGCCCACGATCCCGACCTGGAGGGGTGGGAAGGGCTCTCAGGGGGAAGCTGAGAGGTCATGGCATCTCCGGAACTCTCTCCGAGGCCAAGCAGACGTCTGGCCAGAGCACCTGCTCCCTCCAAGACCCACGCTCCCCACGAAGGCTGCGGCCACATGCCCAGGCACCAACACACCCAGGACCCACCCTCCACACCGTACCTTCTCGCCACCGCGCACGTGAAGGCTCAGGTTTCTCAGCACCAGGTCCAGGCCCGGCCGGTAGCGCACGGAGTAGTTCCGGAACTCCACCTCCCCACGCTGGGGCCAGCCCTCGGGAGGGCGCCTGCCCTCCACCACCCAGGGGGCCTGGCAGGAGGTCCAGACGGGTCTCATCAGGATGGCATCTCCACCGCAGCCTGGCCCTCCCTCATTTTTCAGGCTCTCTCTCCCAAGGCCCTTCAATCCTCACCCACTATGGTCCTGTGTGGCAGGGGGTTTGGGGGAGTTCCTGGCACCCCTGTGGCTCAACTTTGTGGTTCAGTGACTTCTGTATCCCTCTCACTTTATTCTCCACTGAGCCACCCCAAAACTCCCCTTCCTACCTGCTCCCCGTCTCTCCTCGTGCCCCATGTTCCTTGAGGTGTTCTCCCTGCCTGCCTTATGTCCCCTCTCACTGCCTTTACCAATTTGTGATTACTGAGTGGTTACCCTGTGCCGGGAAGTGGGGACACCACCATGAGACAAAGTCCTCGCCCTTCTGAGGGGTACATTCTAGTACAGGAAAGCATACAATCAACAGATAAGGAAATCTTAACATAAGAAGTGATAAGCTAGGGGCCAAGAAGTGCTCAGTGTTTCTCCTCTGTACGGGGTAGTCAGGGAAGGCTTCCTGGAGGAGGTGATAGTAAAGACCTGAGGGAGCTGAGGGAACAAGCCAAGTGGATATCTGGGGGGAGGGCAGGCCAGGCAGAGGGAACAGCAAGTGCAAATGCCTCCAGGTATGTTCTGGAACACAGTGACAGACGAGAGGTAGGAGGCTGAGGTAGCGGGTAGCCCCATCATGGAGGGCCTAGCCAATTTAAGGACGATGCTTTTTTACTCTGAGTAAGATGCAGAGCCATTAGAGGGCCATACACAAAGGAATGACGTCATTTGATGTGTTTTTAAAGGATCTCTCTGGCTGCTACGAGGAGAATATGGACACAGGATCACAAGAGAGGGGGCTGGGGGCGAAGCCTGGAGAAGGCAGGCATACGAGAGGCCAGGCTGGGAGGAAGAGGGCCGGCTGGGGTGGGCACTCAGGGTCATAGAATCCAGGAGGACCCCAAGAAGAAGGGAGGTGTCATTTCATCCGAACATCACTGAGAAGTTGAATTAGATGAGAACAGAAAAGTGTCCCTTAGATTTGAAAGCAGGGAGGTCCCTGGTGAGCATCTCAGTGGAGTGACAGGGCCAGACAGCAGATTGCGGGGGCAGATGAGATAAAGGGTGCCGGGGAAGTGGCGAGAGCACACGCAACCGTACTTTAAACAAGTTTCACGCCAAAGGAGAGCAGAGAAATGGGGTCGGAGAATGCAGGGGAAACGGAGGGTTCGTTTGTCTCCGGTGCAAGATGCACTGGAATGTTTTTGCATGTGGATGGGAAACGTCCGACAGAGGGAGCAAGACGGACGGCATCAGAGATGGAGGGAGGAACTGAGGAAGTCAAGTCCTGGGTGCCATGACAAGGAGCGGAGGGGCTGGATTTTGAAACAAAAAGGCATAATCCCTGCTAAAAGAGAAAGTGAGAAGATGAAGGAGACACAGGCAGGTTTAAAGGTCCGGAGGCAGGAAGGTGGAGGACCGTCCTGTCTTGTAACCTATTTTCTCCTGGAAGTGTCAGGCAAGGTCAGCTGAGCATAAGGAAGGAGATGTGGGGTTTGCGGACAGAGAATGTTCGAAAGAAATCTTTCTGAAAGTGGGAACACGTGCTTCTTGGGGAAGCAAAGTAGGAAAACCCAGCAGTAGTGTGTGGTTTTAAACTTGCAGTAAAAGCAGTGATTTTTCTCCTGCAAGGTTTTAGGTGCTCAGTGCAGATATAAAGGAGGTAGATAGGTGGGTTGAGCTGGGTGGGGTTTCATGGGGGGTGGGGTTTCGTAGGGGGTGGGGTTTCGTAGGGGTGGGGTTTCATAGGGGGTACCACTTAGAGAGGGAGAAGGGCAGGGAGTTGAGAGCGTTTGTGTTGGCAGAGCACAGACTCCAGCCTAGCTGGGCAGGAAAGTTGCAACCGCCGTTACGAATTGATAAAACAGGGTGCAAGGTGAGAACTGTGGTAAGTGCCTAGCTAAAAATAATGACAATAATTAGTCACTGTCCCCCTGTTTGCTTCTCTGTAATTGCCACTCCAGAGCCACACAACTGGTGGTCATAAAGCTTCTTAACTTCTCCCCATAGCTGGTGTCCATAAAGATTCTTAACCTTCTCCATAGATAGCATCACCTTTTTGAAACCTAAAGGGAGTTTTTAAGCTGTCTCCCAGGCCCCACATTCCAGTGGATGGGTTGACCCACCCAGTGGACCAGCTTCCCATACCAAGAAACCCACTCAACTGGAATTGTGACCCCAGGGACTGGAGCAACACAGGAAGATGACTTCTACACCCCTATAATTTTGCCCCAGGTTAACAGGCCTAATTGCTTGACCCCTTGCCGGCCAAACTCTCCTTAGAAACCCTGTCTCCCAAATTCTTGAGGAGGCAGATTTGAGAAACTTTCTCCCATCTCCCCGCTTAGCGCTCTGCAGAATAAAACTCTTTCTCCACTGCAACCCTGACTGTCCCAGCACATTCTCTGTGCAGCAGGCAAGTGAACCGGGTGGGGCAGCAACAGAGTGACGCCAGAGGAGCTGGTGGACAGAGACAAAGGCGGGTCACGGGACTGGGGGTCCCAGTGAGGACAAAGTGCTATGACCATGGAGGACTTGGAACAAGTGAGCTGGGAAGGACAGCAGGGTGGTCTAAAAGTGGGACGCTTGACACTGAGATCATGGAGATGGTGTAGCTTCCGGGCATGAAGAGGGCTGTGACCATGGGAAGGGCTGGTGGGGAAAAGTCCAGACGCTCCTGTAGAGGACAACTCCTTTTCCCAAACAAAGGGCACATTGCCCCACCTCTGCTCCTTTGCCAAGGCTGGTCTCTTTGGCTGGAATGCTCACCTTCCCACTGCCCACCCCACCATCTCACCTAGTCTAGCAAAACCTGCCCATCCTTCAAATCTAAGCTCGCCTGCCAGGATCACCCCAGCTGAAGGACTTTCCTTACCTGCCCTCGTGGGGTGCACCATGCTAGAGCTCTTGTCACCCACTGCAGAGCCCTGCAATGTGTCTTACCCCTCCCACTAAATCAGAATCTGCTTGAGGGCAGACCCTGTTTTGCTCACCTCCGAACCCTTTACACCTCCTGGCATAGACCCCTACTTGATGCTCAGTAAGGTTTGGATGGATAAATTAATGCATGAAGGGCCACCTAAGCAGATGGCCTTAAGTTTTAGGGGTGGCAGGCCACCCAACGTTCTTCCCCAGCTATTTCAGAGTCCCTTGCCCCAGGTGCATCCCAGCACCCACCTCTGTCTCCGTCTGGGAGTACTCCTTCACTCTCTCCACCGCCACGATATTAGACTCCAAATCTGACATCATTCGGATCATCCAGTTCAGAGCAAATGTCACCTGGCCAAAGGGACTGTGTTATGGATAGGGTGATCTCCCCCTCCCCGCTGCAATGGCTTTGGGAAGAGTTCAGAGTCCTCAGTCAGGTTCCCATTAATGACAACCTAGCGTACCTATGACCCAGGTGGGCCTGGGCAAGCCCACAGGCGCGCCAACCAAGGCTCTAATCACGACTGTACTCTAAACAGTGACAATGCAGACTTAACCAAGGACTGCCTCACCCGGTGTTTCTCATACTTTAATATGTATAAGACTCTTAGAGAATCTTGTTAAAATGCAGCTTCTGATTCAGTAGGTCTGAGGTAGGACCTGGAACCTGAGATTCTTCATTTCTAACAAGCTCCCAAAAGATGCTGATGCAACAGGCCCAGGGACCACACTTTGCATACCAAGGAGTCTTGATCAAAATGCAGAATCCTGAGCCCCATCCTAGGCCTGCTGAATCAGAATGTACATTATTCCAACAAGATCTCCAGGTGATGCGTATGCACATTCAAGTTTAAGAAAACTGACCTTTCTGGCTTGCCCTTTGTTTACCAATGCGTTCAAGATTTGAGCCACCTGAGGTATTAAAAATATGACCTGCTTTACAAAAATTCCATTTGCAGTTAGATCACTCTTTGACAATTCAGGCTGGTATCACAGTGACTTGCCTGAGTTCTGGCCAAGGCTTTAGTTACCTAATCTCTGTACTTTCTCTGCAGCCTGTGAATAGGTGTACCCCTGCCCTTGAACCTCCCTCATGTTATCTTGCCCACAGATATGACAAATTCTGTTTGTCCTTTGGGGCCAAACTCCAGGATCATTTCTCTAACACTCCAAAGCAGGGAAATTCCTCCAGGCTTTTAAAACATATTGTTTTTCCAGTCACAAAGACCTGCTCAGCCTGAATCACAATCCCCAGCTGATGTCTCTCCATGCTTGACTGTGACATCGCAGTCCTTGAGAGCAGAACCTGTGGCTAGTCCCCACGTTGAGCAGAGAGGGGCACTCAGGAGATGCCTGTGGTACCTGTGTGACCTGTGCCCCAGAGGTGGCCCTGCCCTGGAGCCTAGGCCCCTCCATACCTGCAGGGCATAGGACACAGAAAGGCCCACCAGCCCTGGATTCAGGCTGCTTCTCCCAATCACAGCAAATAGTGCAGCAAAGAACACAGCACAGCTCCCGACAAACTCCACTCGGATGCTCAGCCACCTGTCGGGGGTCACACAAGGAGGAAATGGGGCCGGGTGAAGGAAGGGGCCAGTTTCCTGTTTCGGGGAAAGGAAGGGCCAGGACCACAAATGCCAGAGAGTCTAGTGGAACTCCTAAAGGAGCAGGAGGTGAGGGCGGAGGCTTCTGACCGGTTGGAGACGATGTAGGGGTAGCAGCTCCTCTGGTTGATGTCCACCTTAGTATCACTGATGACCTCAAAGTCCTGGCCACGGTTGTAGGCCCGGATGACGCTGGTGCCTGTCATTGTCTCCGAAAAGTGGGAGTAGACGGGTGAGCGGCTGACCGATTCCAGCCGCTTCAGTTGCCGTGATGTGGCCACATAGAAGCGCTGATGGAGGATGGTGAAAGAGTTTGCGGTCAGGCCCCTGGAATCCCCAACTCAGTCCTGCCTGTCTCGGAACCCATCCATTTCCCCTGGCCTCCTCCCAGCCAGCCTTGCCCCTACCCTGAGACCTTGCTGCCTTCCCCTACCTCTAAAGACCCGAGGCTTGGGGCCTTGGTGCGTCTGTCATTCACCCTTCTTCCCCTCTGATCATCTCTGCTCCAGCCCCACAAAAACATGGTTCTGTCCCCACTTTCCATCCTCTCCCAGGTGGGCCCAAGACGGCCAGGACTACACAGGATGTGTTTCTGAGGGTCCCCTGGCCCAACACAGATCACAGCCCAGATCACGGTTTCTATACCAGGAGTGGAGCTTCTGCTATGATTAATTCATTGCATTGCAGAACAGGAGGTCAGTGTCTGCAAAAGCCTTTTACAGTTAATGTTATCAATTCATTCATGTTAAACACATACAAACACACGTGTTCGGATAGGTAGAAAAAGAAGGGAAGGATAATGTGTCCCCAACCATCAACAATGTTTTATTAAAAAACAGCCGACAGGAAGGAGCCCCAGGGCCAGTCACAGTTTATTTCACTTTATTTACCCTCACACCAATCCTATGAGGTAGGTTCGAGTCTACCTCACAGGTGAGGAAAATGAGTTACAAAGAGATGACGTAACTGCCGTTTCTAGCAAAAGCCGGCTGCAATGCTGGGGGCCTGAAGCGCCCCGCCCCTGCCTGCCCCACCCACACGGACGCCCCGCCCACACTAGAGCCACACCCACTTGCCCACGCACCTGCACGTAGATGTAGAGCGCCCCTAGAGGCAGGATGACCACAATGAAGAGCGGCGTGCTGGACACAATGACCACAATAGTGGAGAGGGAGTTGAAGAAGGAACCCAGTAGCATGAGGGTGGTGGAGGCCAGAACCTCATCGATGACATAGATGTCCTTGGAGAAGCGGTTGAGGATGCGGCCGGAGGGCGTCGTGTCGAAGAAGGACTGTGGCGAGCGCATCTTGTTGTGCAGCAGCGCCTGGTGGAGCAAACGCGCAGCCTGCATGCCACCCACGGCCATGGTCAGGGCCGACAGCATCACCAGGAGCCCTGTTGGATGGAGAGGATGTCTAGCTTACCTGGGCCAGGCCACGGGCATGGAGGGCAGATTCAGAGATGTGGCTTGGCCAGAGTGGGTTAGGGAGGCTCCAAGGCATGAATATGGCAGCCCAGAGGCAAGGAAGAGACGTGGGAGCTCCTTTTGGGCACCCTCACAGGTTCACCTTGCAGAATTCCCAAGCCTGCATAGACTCCCAGCCTCAGGGAAGTGGTGTTCTGTCTGTTGGCTGCCATGGCATCGTTGGCCCAGGCACTGAGCCACACACTGGCCCCGATGGCGGCTGCACTTTGACCCACATGTAGGAGAAAGATGGCCAGCGAGGTCCAGAGCCCCACTGCCTTGGCATAATCCCAGAACACACTCAGCTTCACCTGTAAGGAGTAGCAGTCAGGGACAGAGGACTCTATGAGTCCTGGGGCTGCTGGAGGGCCCACCCATCCTCTCCAGCCCCTCTGGTCCACCCTACTCACGGTGCCAATCTCTGCTTTCTCCTCCTGGATCAGCACCCCATTAGCCTTCGCCTCTGTCACCTGCACCTTCTGGGATGGAATGAGGCATCTCCGGGACACAGGCTGACCCTGGTCCTCTCCTTCAGAGGACATGGCACTCATCTGTCTGGGGAGGCAACTGGTCAGGCCCAGGAAGAAGGCCCCCAACCCTTGCCACCCCAAGACAGAGAGGCCCAGGGTGTGAGTGTCAGGGAAAATACCTGCCTGCAGCCCACCTGGCAGGGCCTGGGGAGCCCTCCCACAGCCTCCCTCAGGGTGCTGGGAGCTCTCAGGAGCTCACCTCATAAACTGTTTCTGGACCTCGTACGTGACTGGCTCATTATCCATCAGGTCTGTGTGGTTGCTGAGCGTGTCTTCGATCAGCAGCACCTCCTCAGCCTCTGTGCCTTCCAAAGCTGTGATGGGGTGGGAGGAAGTGGCCAAAGTTTGGCTGGCTCTCCCTGAAAGCCCCTGGAACACCTCAACCCCCACTCCAATGAAAGGGCCAAAATGGACAAGCATGAGAAATGATGAGGGATTGAAAGGGCAATAAGACAGACTTGGGTTAGACAACAAGAGAAACTTCCCTTCAAGGACTGTGGAGGAGACTCCAATACAAGGGTTAGGAACTTGGGCTCTGGGGTCAGACTGGCTGATCTTAAAGCCCACTCCCTTGCTGTGCGACCTTAGGCAGGCATGTAAAAAGGGGGTAAGAGTATCCACTTCATTGCACCAGACTGAGGATTAAAGGGAAATGTGTCACATGCTGAGCAAGGGGCACAGCACTTGGAAATGCTCAAGGCATGGTTGCCTATTATATGGCAGCAGGCAAAAGGCCCGGGAAGAGGCCTACCAGCCGATTCGGAGTTTGGGGCTGGAGGGCTGGGACCAGGCAACAAGACGGTAGGGGTGGGGTGCTTTGTGAGCCCAGGGACTTCAATCGGTTCTATGAGACAGGGATTTTTCTGTTTGCTCATTGCTATGTGTCAGTGCCTAGCAAGTGCCTGGACATAGTAATTGCTCAGTAAATCTTGGTTGATAAATAAATGACTTTGCCAAGCACTTGCACGATTGTCAATGTATCCATGAGACAGCCTTGCCACACAAGCTGGGCCTGGGCTCTTATACCCTTTTGACAGATGGGAAAACTGAGGCTTCAAGTCCTGAGCTGCTGATCCAAGGTCCCAGAGTTAGGGAACAGGACGAGGTAGGACTTGACTATGTCCAGTACACTTTCCCTCTGGTGACTGTCACATAGATGGCCCAAGTTTCCCAGAACCTCCCTGCCGCAACACTGAGCCAGTCCTGAGACACTCAGAGACTTCTCAGACATGGAAGATGCCGGGAGGGTGTGGGGATCAGAGAGCCAGGGAATCAGAGGGCCAGGGCTGGTGGTACCAGTCCTGTTGTCCTCCAGGTGTTTCTCGTCCTCTTCAGGTGCATAGTTGCGGAGGAAGTTAGCAAAGTAGCCGTCGCGCTGCAGCAGGACTGGGTAGGGGCCCATCTCAGACACCTGTCCGTCAGCGAGCACTATGATGAAGTCTGTCTGGGGCAGGAAGCTGATGCCATGTGTCACCAGCACCCGAGTCTGGGAAGAAGGCAGGAGGCTCTCACCCCCACTGGCCTCAGCACACACCCCTGGCACAGGTATGGAGCCACAGAGTGAGTGCGAGGCACCCGTGTGCCAGGGAGCTGGACAGGCACGTGGGCGGGTCACCCCATGCTAGCCACAGCCTGCTTAATGCCTCAGGGATATGTGTCTCCATGGGTGTCCCCTGCCACCCAACCCACGTGCCTGTTTATTAGGCCTGCCCACCTCCAGGTCTCACCCAAACCTCCAGCCTCCTACCAGTTTTCTCCAAGGGCCCTAGATCTCACCTTAGCCCCCTTAGCCCCTGGCAGGCCTCACCTTGCCTGCCAGCACACCTTCTGGCCCAATGACTTGGTCGAAGATATGCTTGGCCACGTGGGAGTCCACCGCTGACAGTGGGTCATCCAGCAGAACAATGTCAGCATCACTGTAGACAGCTCGAGCCAGACTGACCCGCTGCCGCTGGCCCCCAGACAAGTTAATGCCCTGAAAGGAGGAGGGTGGTGGGAGGTGGGAGCTCAGTGGAAGGGGGTCTGACAGGCCCACGGCGACAAAGGCCTGTCCACTGTCATTCAGCAAAGCAGGCCAATGAACCCACATTTCACAAGCAGTGAAAGGGCAATGAGAAAGACTTGGGTTAGACAACAAGGAAAACTTCCCTTCAGGGACTATGGAGAAGGACGCTGTCCCTGCAAAGCTGTAAGGCCACAGAGGAAGGGGCAGTGGCTCTCAGAGTCCTCCTGGGGCAGATGAGGCCATCCTCCTCCCTTATTCTACCACCCTGCCCAGCTGGTTTCCTGCCCAACCCAAGTGCCCATTGACAGATGAATGGATAAACAAAATGTGATATACACATATAATAGGTATCACTCAGCCTCAAAAAGCAAGGACATTCTAACACGTGCTACAACATTATACTGATGAAATAAGTCACAAATACTGTATGTATGATTCCATTCATGCAAGATGCCTGGATAATATGGTCTGAATATTAAAACTCCAAAACTCATGTTGAAATTTAATCCCCAATGTGGCCATATTGGGAGGTAGGGCCTTTAAGAAGTACACCATCATGAATGGTTAATCCATTCGTGGATTATTGGGTTAACGGATTAATAGGTTATCACGGGAGTGGAACAGGAAGAAGAAAGACCTGAGCTAGCACGCACAGCCCCTCACCATGCAATGCCCTGCCTGCACGGGGCCTCAGGACTCTGCAGAGAGTCCCCACCGGCGAGAAGGCCCTCACCGGATGTACCCCATCAACTTTGGACTTCCCAGCCTCCAGAGCTGTAAGAAATAAATTTCTTTTCTTTATAAGCAACAGAAAAGGGACTAAGACACTAGAGTAGACAGATTCCTAAAAACAGGAAACAGTATGGTGGTTGCTAAGGGTTAGGGGTCTGGGGAGTTGTTTTTTAACAGGTACAGAGTTTCACTTTTACAAGATGAAAAGTTTCTGGAGATTGGTTGCATAGACACTACTGAACTGTACATTTAAAAATGATTAAGAACTCGGCCAGGAGCAGTGGCTCACGTCTGTAATCCTAGCACTCTGGGAGGCTGAGGCGGGAGGATCGTTTGAGCTCAGGAGTTCGAGACCAGCCTGAGCAAGAGCGAGACCCAACCCTGTCTCTACTAAAAATAGAAAGAAATTAGCTGGACAACTAAAAATATATGGAAAAATTTAGCCGGGCATGGTGGCGCATGCCTGTAGTCCCAGCTACTCAGGAGGCTGAGGCAGAAGGTTCGCTTGAGCCCAGGAGTTTGAGATTGCTGTGAGCTAAGCTGATGCCACAGCACTCTAGCCGGGGCAACAGAGTGAGACTCTGTCTCAAAAACAAAACAAAACAAAAAACTGGTGTATAGTGTGAAATTTTTATCATTTGCTTTTATTGATCATTCCAAAAAGAAAAAAGAAAATAAACTTTATATAATAATCCACAGTTTACACTACCTAAATATTTCATTATGCATTAAATGCATTATGCTGATTTTTGCAGAAAAACCTAAGGTGACCTAATCATTAACCAAACTAGGAGACTTAGTTCTAGTTCTAGTATTAACAATTTCAACTGCATTGATGATAATGGCCAAAGGTTGTTACATTTTTAGCCAAATTAGCCAAAGAGAATCAATTTGTTAAGGTATACACTATATTAAGGTATATCAATTTATTAACGTATATAAGAGGGGTTGCCTGGAGATGAGAAAAAGAAAAAACATAAGTGTGTGAATGGGGACACAATGAGAACAACTTCATTCATTCATTCAAAAATCATATCTGCTCATTTGGTACCAATTATTGTGCTAAATTCTGAGGAACCAGTGACATAAGTAACTTGCAATTTAGTGGGAATATACGAATAGACCAGTAAAACTGGCACTCTTGTGGGCTCGGTTACTCAAAATATACATTCATTCAATAATGAACACAACAATTAAATGAACGAAGGCAGGAAGAAAGCAAGCCCGGGGACAAAAAGACACTCCCCGAAGCCTCTAGTAACTTGAAAAGAACACCAAGAATTGATCCCTCAATCTGAAGATGCTTGTGGACCCGCATTCCCAGAATCCCAAGAGCCAGAGGAGCCTGCAGGGGTCTGAGGCGTGGCTCTTCATCCACCCTTCCTTCCTCTGACCCGAGAGCTTGGGAAGGTGAAGAATGTCAGGGTCCCCAGGACTTAAACCCCACATTTGCCTCCCTTCAAGCCAGGCACTCCTACACCTGGGCTCACCAGGTCTCAGCTCTCTAACATCCGGGAGGTGACAAACGTTGGGTCGACCTCTGACCCTCAAAATGAAAGTCACTTTGGGCCAGTTCCCTCAGTGTTCCCCCATGAACAGGCAGTATAGAAGGCAAGAGGAACTAAAACTCTTTGGAGAGGCCCTTAGCTCCGAAAAACCGTGAAACCAGGAGGCACCTGGAGGAGATCGCAGAGGAAAGGTGACCCCAGAAGCTCCTGCAGTCAAATGCACAGTCACTGACCTTTCCATAGGGGCTTCCCAGGGGCGGTGGCCAGAGGAGCGAGAGCGGCAGCCCAGGCCCCGCACCCAACACATCTCCCTCTCAGCGGGCTCTGAGCTAAGGAACGCAGAGTAACAACGAGCGACCAGGAGGCCGCCATTTTGAGCTCCGTACAAGGGTAGAAGAGAACTTTATTGAAACCTAGATGAGAGACGGTGGCAAAGTCAAATTCAGCCGTGCTCGCTGAAGGCTCCACGCGAGAAAACGAAAGGAAGCAGTCGGGGAATGTGATCTCCAGGAGCCAGCGGGGCGGGCTTGACTCTCGTGCCCTTCTGTCCTTGCGGGCACCGCCAGCCGGGACTACGACTCCCAACATTCAGTGCGCCACCCCGGGGGCGGGGCCGGCAGCTGCCGTCTGGGGCCCGGAGGGAGGCAATTCTCCACCCAGTGCCGGCTGCCCAGGAACCCGAACTCTTCGATGAGTTGGGAGGCAGGTCGGTCGCGGCGGCTCACGCCTCTAATCTCAGCGATTTGGACGGCTGAGGCCAGCCTGGACTGCATGACCCAAGATGGACAGTTGCTGGAGGGAGGTAGTCATGGGATGGTGTATCAGAAGGGTAACTTCTAATTGATCTTCCCTAATGTAATTAAACAAATGTTTTGAGGCACTATGATAAGTGTATTGAGAACACAAATTGCTCTCCAGAAGCGGCTGGCAATAATCCAGTACGAGGGATGTAGAATTTGAGAAAAGATAATACAAAGTGCTGTAGAATCAATGAGAGAGCACTTGGGCTAGTAAATCAGGAAGGCTTTCTAGAAGCTTAACTTTTAACAACAGATGAAGACCTTCCAAGAACAGGGAATAAGAAGAACTAAGGCAGACAAGAAAGTCAGGAGTATAGGAAGGAGAAAGCCAAGTTTCAATTGTGTGAAAACAAATGAAAAGTCTACACGAGGAAGAGTTCCAGGAAGTCAGGTAGCTGGTCCCCACTGGAAGAGGGATTCCAAAAAAACTGGAAAAGTATAGCATGGCATAGTAATTTCAAGATGTTTCTACCAACTTCATCAAGTCATTTATGGGAAAAACTATTTTGATTGTATCTGTCAAAATAAGTTAATTTTTAAAATAAGCCAATTTACACTTACTATTTGTTTTCTTTTGTTTTTTCTTTTTTTATTCATTCTCTGTAGAGACTGTCACAAATTGCCAATTACAACTATATTTCAAGTCGTCATAGCAGGGTATTGGGAAAAGTTTCAATTAGCAATAATCGTACCTCAGATAAACCTCATTGGCTACGATACTGCCATTGGGAAAAGCTTATTTTCTATTTTTAATTCTGTTGTCTAACATAACAAACTGTTCCTCCATACTATGGCAAACTTTTTTTTCTTTTCATATTACTAATTTTTGGGTGTGACGCTTTCTGAAAGGCCTTTGGAAAATCAGATTGTTTCTCCCTTGACTTACATATTTATCACACTCAAAAGACTTTCAGAGAGTATTTTTTGTTTTGTTTTGTTTTGAGACAGAGTCTCACTCTGTCACCCAGGCTAGAGTGAAGACTAGCTCACTAGTCTCACTGCAACCTCCAACTCCTGGACTCAAGCGAACCTCCTGTCTCAGCCTCCCAAGTAGCTGGGACTACAAGCATGCACCACCATGCCTGGCTAATTTTTCTATTTTTTTGGTAGAGACAGGGTCTCACTTTTGCTCAGGCTCATCTCGAACTCCTGAGCTCAAGCAATCCTCCCACCTCAGCCTCCCAAACTGCTAGGATTACAGGCGTAAACCACCACACCTACCCCAGAGAGTATTTAGATATCGTTATGTTTGCTCTGGAAAAACAATTGCTTGCCTTGGTCAATGAAATAATCATTTATGAGAGATTCCAACAGCTTAAAAATTATGCAAGTGAAATAAGCTCTCCTAGATAGCTGAATGCCAAATTGGCAGGAAGACCTACAGGAAATTTTCACATGGCTGTGCAAATAGAAACATAGCAAATAAACTTTGTGTACAAGTTTAAGGTAATTTAGAGGGAAATAAATTGCATTTGTTGTATTCAAGAGAATTCATTATGACCATAAGACTAAGTAGCCATTGTAAACTATTTTATTAAAATGTTAATCCTAGCTGGGCAACATGGCCAGACCCCACCTCTACAGAAAAAATTTTTTTAATTAGCTGGGTGTGGTGGCACATACCTATAGTCCCAGCTACTCTGGAGGCTGAGGCAAGAGGATCGGATTAGCCCAGGAGTTTGAAGTTGTAGTGACAGCTATGATGACACCACTGTACTCTAGCCCCAGGCAACCCAGCAAGATCCTGTCTCCAAAAAAAAAAAAAAAACAAATCTATGTTTTACTTTCCTGGAAAGCAAGTTAAAAAAAAAAATTAGGGTGGTATCTGTCCTAGCTACCTCAAAGAGATTATATGAGAATCAAATGAAATAATATATACAGTAAACACAAAGGGTCAAAGTCTAACAAGGAAGGGTATGCCTAGGACAACATGAATTCATAACATACAAGAATTGTAGAAATAAGGAATGCACTCTAAAGCTTAAAAAAACTAGGGAGATATTTTTATTTATTATTATTAGTTTTTTGGTTTTTTTTTTTGTTTTGTTTTTTACTGGGCAGCCTGTAACAAGTTGTGGGGAAATATTTTTAAATAGAAGAATGTAAAAAAAAAAAAATAGAAGAATGTGCTATGGAACATCAACACTTCAACTAGCAGGCCAGGGCATGGTGGCTCACGGTTCCGTAATCCTAGCACTCTGGGAGGCCAAGGCAGGAGGATTGCTTGAGCTCAGGAGTTCAAGAATAGCCTGAGCAAGAGTGAGACCCTGTCTCTACGAAAAAAATAGAAAAAATTAACTGGGTGTGGTGGTGTTCATCTGTAGTCCTAGCTACTTGGGAGGCTGAGGCAGGAGGATCACTTGGAGCCCAAGAGTTTGAGGTTGCAGTGAGCTATGATGACACCATTGTGCTGTATCCAGAGCGACACATTGAGACTGTGTCTCAAAAAAAAAAAAAAGGTCTTCCGTGTACATTTTGAGAGGCATTACTGTTACGTAGCTGTTATAGAATGGCAAAATTCCAGAGAGGATTAGAGTAATTTATAGTCAGAATATAGTATGTAATAAAAAATATACCATTGGTTCAACTATTTAAATAAACTACTTGCATGTAATTTCATTCTTACACTTTCTATACATGGCCAGCCGTAAGGCATTTTACAGCTAGTGGCTAATAATATTTGCAATATCTGCCTACCTAAAATGCAAGCAAAATTAATACAGGTTGTGTACGGTAGGCCATGGCATATAAATGAAGACACAAACCCAGTGCTGAAGCTGTCTCTCAATTTAATAAGGAACTTCTGGATCTCTGAAGCTACTTAACTACCCCATTTTCTTCACTAAGTGAAAAAGAAAGTAACGCTGACAGATCATGGCCAGCACTGCATAAACTCAACAATATTGTCATACTCTAAACAGATAGAGTGATTTCCGCTGGGCGCTGTGTCTCATGCCTGTAATCCTAGCACTTGGGGAGGCTGAGGCGGGAGGAACGCTGAAGCCCAAAAGTTTGAGGCTGTAGTGAGCTATGATGACACCACTACACTCCAGCCTGGGCGACAGAGCAAGACTATGTATCAAAAAAAAAAAAAAAAAAAAAAAGGTAGCAATTTTACCTTTAAAA
The DNA here is from genome assembly GCA_963574885.1 of Lepilemur ruficaudatus. NCBI lineage: Eukaryota > Metazoa > Chordata > Mammalia > Primates > Lepilemuridae > Lepilemur > Lepilemur ruficaudatus. The sequence continues at coordinate 16,467 of CAUYRT010043982.1, forward strand.
AAAAAGAAAGAAAACAAAAACTCAGTTTTCTCAATTGCTTTTGACTAACTTCTTAAGTGAAAGGCTTCCCTTGCCTGCCCTGCAGGGTGATGCCCAAACTCCAGGCCCAGAAAGCCCGTAGTAATCTGGGTTCGATTTTCCTGTTAAGCTTTATTTCCTAGCAGTCACTTTCATATTGGCCATGTGCTAACCATGTTGAATTTCTGTTTATGAATGAGTCAAGTTTTCATTTCCCATACCTTTCTCATTCTATTCCTTCAGATTGAAGAGTCATTCCTTACCCTTCTTCATAACACACTCCTATTCTTCTTTTAAGACTGAATCCAAACAATATCTTTTTTGGGGAAAGTCTTCCATGAAGAATCAACATTTACTTTTTCCGTGTTTACAAAATATGTTGTGCCTTTATTACCGTTAGATTGTACCGTATTTCAGAGATGAAAGTCGACCTGATGAGCTTGAACACAATACTTCTTTTTTTTTTTTTTTTTTTAGACAGAGTCTCACTCTGTTGCCCGGGCTAGACTGAGTGCCGTGGCGTCAGCTTAGCTCACAGCAACCTCAAACTCCTGGGCTCAAGCAATTCTTCTGCCTCAGCCTCCCAAGTAGCTGGGACTACAGGCACGCGCCACCATGCCCAGCTAATTTTTTTTCTATATATACCTTTAGTTGGCCAATTAATTTCTTTCTTTCTATTTATAGTAGAGATGGGGTCTCACTCTTGCTCAGGCTGGTTTCGAACTCCTGACCTTGAGCGATCCGCCCACCTCAGCCTCCCAGAGTGCTAGGATTACAGGCATGAGCCACTGCGCCCGGCTTAGTAATTCAACTTTTAGCAACATAATAGAAACTGACAGTCAGCCAGAATCACAAAGATGCACATACAAAGATTTTATTCATCACAGCTTTGTTTCAATGGTAAAAGGCTAAAAACAAGCTAAATGTCTTTCAAGAGGATAACGTATATCTATATACATTGACATTAAAAATATTCATGAATCTTCACATTCATTAGGACAGCTATTGTTATAAAAAAAATAACTGTTGCTGAGGATGTGGAGAAATTGGAACCCTTATGCATGGTTTGTTGGTGGTAAAATGATACAATTGCTATGGAAAATAATATGGAAGTTCTTCAAAAAATTAAGCATAGGCTGGGCACAGTGGTTCACACCTATAATCCTAGCACTCTGGAAGGCTAAAGTGGGAGGATCGCTTGAGGTCAGGAGTTCTAGACCAGCCAGCTTGAGCAGGAAGGAGACCCCATCTCCATTAAAAATAGAAAAAATTAGCTGGGCATGGTGGCAGCACATGTCTGTAGTCCCAGGTACTTGAGAGGCTGAGGAAGGAGGATTGCTGGAGCCCAAGAGTTTGAGGTTGCACTGAGTTATGATGATGCTACTGCACTCCACCTGATTTTCGGAGAAAGACTCTGTCTCCAAAAAAAAAAAAAAAAGCATAGTATTATCATATGCAAAAGAACTGAAATCAAGGACTCAAATATGTTTGTATACATCCATGTTCACAGCAGCATTACTCACAATAGCCAAAACAACCCAAGTATCCATCAGTGGATGCATAGATAAACTAAATGTGGCTTATACATACAATGGAATATTACTTAGTCTTTGAAAGTAAAGTTATTCTGATACATGTAAAATCAATGAACCTTGAGAACATTTTGTTAAGTGAAATAAGCCAATCACAAAAAGGGCAAATATTACATGATTCTACTTATATGATATACTAGAACAGTCAAATTCATAAAGACAGAAAGTAGAATGGCATTTACCCAGGGCCTAGGGCATGGGGGTGGAGGGGGCTGGGGCAGTTAGTGTTTAGTGTTTAATGGGTAGAGTTCCAGTGTGGCTGGATAAAAAATTTCTGTAGGTGGATGACAGTGATGCAGACCGGTGTAAATTTACTTAATGCCACAAAACTACACACATAAAAATGGTTAAGATGGCAAATTTTGTGTTATGTATATTTTATACCATGATAAAAATTTTTCTTTGAAAAAGATGTTTTTATGTATTTATTTTGATTTCAAGATTTCTCCTTTATTGTTGTTGTCTGAGAAATTTGCTTTTATAGTGAGTCATTCGAGAATGACTCTGAAATGCAAATTTCAGAACATAGAGCAAAATTTCCTAGATGTCATTCTTCATGGTTGCTTTTATAGTTGTGATCATCAATCATTTTTATTTGTAATCATTATTTATAAAGTAGGAAGAGTGTAGGGAGGAAAAAAAGAGCAGAACCCTTGAAAGCATCAAAGAATGTCTTTATATAAGGTCAAATACAAATGCAATTATGGGAAATCATATCTTAAATTATAAGTCACTTCTTTGTGTAGTAATTTTCCATATTGGAATTTTTTTCCACGTATTCTTGGAAGCTCCATTTCACTCCCAAAAGCTGCTCATAAAGAATCAATCATGCATGCCAGGGACCTAAACTCTGAGAGGATTCACTTGGCTAGGCAAGAACTCTTAACTAGAGGCAATCTGGTTTCTTTCTCGAGGCTGGAACAAAATAGTGAAAAGACTTCGACTCAAAATAGGAACTGCAATCCAAAAGAAATCCTGTTCCTTTTTTTAAAAAATAAGAACACAAGCAGAAATATGAAATGAGACTTTGGATTACCGTACGCTGTGGTTTTAAGGAAGGAACTGCAGCGCACATAAAACACAATCTTAACCAGTCTTGGGCTGCATGACAAGTCCTTTTACAACTAGTGCAGCTGCTTAGCATAGAATGTAATGAAGACAGAGGAGAAATAACACCAACTTCTTGTCAGATAATCCAAACACTAACTATCTGAAAGCAGGTAAATGCCTTCCCTTTATGTCCATTTAATTATGTACTAGGCTGGACACGGTGGCTCACGCCTGTAATCCTAGCACTCTGGGAGGCCGAGGCCGGCAGGTCACTCAAGGTCAGGAGTTTGAAACCAGCCTGAGTAAGAGTGACACCCTGTCTCTACTAAAAATAGAAAGAAATTAATTGGCCAACTAAAATACATAGAAAAAATTAGCCCGGCATGGTGGCGCATGCCTGTAGTCCCAGCTACTTGGGAGGCAGAGGCAGGAGGATTGCTTGAGCCCAGGAGTTTGAGGTTGCTGTGAGCTAGGCTGATGCCATGGTACTCACTCTAGCCCAGGCAACAGAGTGAGACTCTGTCTCAAAGTAAATAAATAAATAAATAAATATGTACTGAGGTTTGCACACAAAAGTGCCATTGTGAATGCAGGATAGGACCTTATGTAATTTGATCCAAGGAACTAGCTGATTTTGACATAAAGGTCGCCGTTTACAACCAAGCTCAGTAAAGTTGTTCAAAAGCAATACCAAAAAACAGGAAAATTCCTGGTACTAACAACAGTTATGATTGACTGCTCTCTGAGCACTCATGCTTGTGTTCCAATATAAAGTCATTTGTTTTAAGGACTTCACGCCGTCTGTCTCTGAGATTTATTTAGACTACTTTTGGTGATTTTATACCAAAGGTGCATAAAAGTGTTGTTGTTTAACTCTGATATCAAATGATGAGAGATTTCTTGAATAAATTAAAGGGGCATGATACTTTCACATGTCTAAAGTTTTTTGTTTGGTTGGTTTTTGTTTTGTTTTGTTTTGTTTTGTTGTGAGACAGAATCTCACTCTGTCACCCAGGCTGGAGGGCAGTAGTAAGATCATAACTCACTGCAGCCTCGAACTTGTGGGCTCAAATAATCCTCCTGCCTCAGCTTCCTAATTAGCTGGGACTACAGGCACGGACCACCACTCCCAGCTAATTTTTTTTATTTTTTGTAGAAATGGCGGTCTAGCTGGTCTCGAACTCCTGGCCTCAAGCAAACCTCTTACCTCAGCTTCCTAGAGTGCTGGGATTATAGGCATGAGCCACCATGCCTGGTCAGGTTTAAAATTATTTTTAAATAGTCCCAGAAATACTACCTTACAAAACTACTACCAAAGGTCTGTCTACTTTCATTGTTGTGGTTGACGTTAAATTCTTCATTCTAGTGGAATACTGCACATGGGCACGTATTTAGAGTTGAAGTAGCATATTGAGTCCAACAAATGCCAGTCCTTGCTAAGAAACCTCAGAAATCTATCCGTCAGCAATCTGGAGGTTCAGTGAAGGCAATGCCTATAACTCAGTTAACTAAAATAATCAGATCTTGCTACCTAGTACAGCTGAAAATGAGCACATCCCCATGTCCCAGCAACTCTACGTCGGCGTATAAACTCTAAGGAGGTCCATTGCAACACTGTCTGTAGGAGCATAATTGGAAAAAAAAAACTTTCATCAGCAGAAAATTAGATACATAAATTGTGGTGCAATTTGTGTAATTGTGTTTATAATAGAATATTCATAGAAGTCAAAGTAAATAAATTACTGTATGTGCTAATTTTGCATGGGCTGGACACATACCAAATTCTTTATAATAGTTTCTTCTAGGAGCATGAGAGGAGAATGGGACCAGAGAGAGGCCCCCATGGAGCTTCAACAGTATGTGGTATTTCTAAAAACATATTGAACTGAAGCATACATGACAAAATACTAACATTTATTCTAATTATGAAAGGTGATTACAACAGCCCATGTACTTTTCTGCATTCACCTTCTCCCTGCCACACCAAAGATAATTCTAGTATTTAAATTTTTTTTTTTTTTTTTTTGAGACAGAGTCTCACTTTGTTGCCCGGGCTAGAGTGTAGCTCACAGCAACTTCAAATTCCAGGGCTCAAGTGCTCCTCCTGCCTCAGCCTCCCGAGTAGCTGGGATGATAGGCATGCACCACCACCACGCCTGGCTAATTTTTTGGTTTTTTTAGTAGATACAGGATCTTGCTCTTGCTGAGGCTGGTCTCGAACTCCTGACCTCAAGCAATCCTCTCACCTCAGCCTCCCAGAGTGCTAGGATTACGGACTTGAGCCACCTCGCCTAGCCTAGTATTTAAATTTTAGGGTTTTTTTTTGGATGGTTGTTGCCTTCCTCTCTATTGGAAACAACAAATCCTCTTATTAAAAATTCCTCAACACAGTTTCTCTGGATAATTTGAAGTGTTTCTTTTCTTTTCTTTTTTCTTTTAGGGAATTTGCTTTAAGAAGTTAGGATATAAATTTATGCCATAATTGTTTGGGAAGACCTTTCTGGATAATAATGAATCAAATTAATGTAAAAGCCAGTAGGCTGTTAAAGTAATTAGGCTAAAACTCCTCCACGATCAGCTGAAAGCCTGGCTTCTCAGGTCCATATTCTAAATGAGGAGCTAGTGAGTTCAGGATGGGCTATTCCACTGTAGACCATGGTTTTGTGTGCATTATACTGGAGATAAATCCCCCAGGACTTCCATTAGATAGTTTGTAACACTCCCAGTCCAACTGCGCAAGAGCCCGCTATGGGCTACACTAAGCCATCACCACTCAGTCCAGGCTACTGAGGCTCATTGGGAACCTGTCCCCAAAGGCTAACTCCATTCAGGGCCATCGCGGACTTAAGAGGGATCAGATAGGGTATTGTGAGAAGGTAAAGTAGGATGTTTAGATGGTCCCCCACCTCTTGTGTTTAACTTTGACCCTAGAGATGGACCAGTCGTGCATGCCCTGTAACAGGCAAGACCCTGAAGACAGACGGCACACCAGAAGGTTTAACTGATGAGACCCGAATGAAGGAATTACTTGCAAAACTGTTGGTAGGGACAAGGGAACCACGAAGGGGAGGTGAAGCACACAGTCTAGCAACAATGAGAAGCCTTGGCCTCCCTCGGGCGCCAGGGCAGTACCAGAATCAGAAAGAAATGCGTTGGGGAAGAGGGACCTCTTACAGAAGCTGTGGACACAGGAGGCAGCTGCTGCCCAACTGCTGCCCAGTTGCGGAGGTGGCAAATGCCCCAACCCTCTTCTCCCACCCCCCCAGTCCCCTTCCACTGCCTCCCAATAGCTGACCCAACCAGTGGCCAGAGGTCCAGGGAGTTCTAGGTCAGCATCACAGGACACGGAGCAGGGCAGAGAAAGGTAGAGGATGAACCTTGGGGGCCAAACAGAACATGAAGCATCACATTTCCCTCTTAGGGAAAACAGAAAGGTAAGGCTATCCTACATGATAATGGCGTCATTGTTTTGTTTTGTTTTGTTTGCCAAAAAATATAAGTGGCAGAGAAAATGGCTGAAGTTCAAATATGCTAAAACCCCAAATCCATGTTTTATAAATGTTAATTGATAATCTTCATGATAGATCATCTCTAGGAATACCTGGTTACTTAGGAAAACATTTGAAATAATCTTATCTTTGAAAGTATACTACAAGTTAAAATTCTTAAAGCTGGGCATTCCATTGATTATATATTCCACATCTTAGATAGACAGTGACAGAGATGAAGCACTTACATAGACATATAGAATGTACTCCCTATAGAGAGAATATACGTAAGATAATATATCTATGTGTTTTATGTACATAGCATCACATACATATAATATTCTATAGACCAAAATATTGATAGCTATACATGAGTAATTGGTAATGTCTACTTCACAAAATTTTCAAGCTAAAATTTCTGCATGCTAGTGACAATGGAAATTGCTATGACTTTCCTGGCAGATAGTAGGGCAATATGTATCAAAAGCCTTAAAAATGTGCACACTAAAATTTTTTTAATTGATCATGTCCAATGCAATCACTTTCACAGGCTGTTAAAGAAAGTATAAATTGGCTGGTCCAAGTGCAGTGATGTTTACAACTAATTGATCACTACCAGTTACAGATTCCTTTTTTCCGTCTCTACTCCCACTGCTTCACTTGACTAGCCAGAAAGAAACAAAGAGGGGGAGAGAGAGAGAGAGAGAGAGAGAGAGAGAGAGAGAGAGAGAGAGAGAGAGAGAGAGAGAAAGGAAGGAAGGAAGGAAGGAAGGAAAGAAAGAAGGGGGGAAGGAAAGAAGGAAGGAAGGAAAAACTGATACAGCTTCTTTGGATGTCAGTTTGAATGTACTTACTAAAATTTTCCATGCACATACACTTTGACCTAATAATTTCACTACTGGGGAATTGAATATGTGCACAAAATACATGTATGTATAAGAATGCTTGCTGTGTCATTGCTTGAAATAGCACTAAATATATGTGTGTGTATGTATATTGTATATATTGTGTGTTTGTATATGTGTATTATCTATTCCATATATACACATATACACACATATACACAATGTGAAGCACTTGTGTATCAATATATATTGATATATAGAGATATATAACTATACATCTATACATACATACAATATATAGATATACATCTATAAATAAATACACATATATGTCATAAAACAATTGTAAGCTGTTTAAATATGTATCAGTAAGAGAATGGTTAAAACCTGATCTTCTTCAAAGGTCTCCCATTTCAAAGATCACCATCCATTTATTTGTGCACGTTGGAAACTTAGGAGGCAACCTGTGCCCCTCATCATCCAAAAGAAAGAGTAGCTGCATAGAGTAGGTATTCAATCAATATTTGATTAATAATTATTTTTTTTTGGTTCCTTCTTCCTCACCCAGGACATCTAACCCATTGTCGAGGTGGATTTTATTTCCTAAATATCTGTCAAATCCATCCACCTCTCTACTTCTCACTGCTAGGAACAGAGTCTATTTATCCCTCACCTGAATGATAAAAGAGCTTCCTATCTGGTGTCTTTGCATCTGCTCTGGCCACCTTCCAATCAACTCTCAGCTGCCACCAGCTCATCTTTACAGAATGAAGATATGGTCATATCCTCCCACCCCCAACTCTTCAATGAGTTGTATTGAAGAGTTGTATTTCAATACAACTTTGTATTAGCTCCAGCTGCCATAACAAAATCCCACAGGTCAGACAAGGGCTTAAACAACCGAAATGTATTTTCTCATAGTTCTGGAGGCTAAAAGTCCAAGATCAAGGTGTTGGCAGGATTGGTTTTTTGGAGACCTCTCTCCTTGGCGTATAGCTGGCCACCTTCATGCTGTGTTCTCATGTATTCTTTGCTCTGTGTTTGTCTGTGCCTTAACCTCCTCTTCTTGTAAGGAAATCAGTCATATTGGATTAGGACCCACCAAAATGACCCAGTTTTGCCTTAATTACCTTTTCAAAGGCCCTATGTCCAAACAATTATATGGAGGTACTGGAGGTTAGGACTTCAACACATGAATTTGGCGGGGGGAGGAGGAGAGGGCACAATTCACGCCACAACAGCAGTGCTCCTAGGATAAAGACCAGCACTGGCACCATGGCAGTGCTGGAGAGCTTTGGTTTGGACCTCCAAGTGCACTCATCACTTGGCTTCTTGCTGTCCTCTGTGTCCCTGGGGACTGACCTGCATGACAGCAGCAAGGGCTCCCAGGAGGGTGTGGCAAACAGGAGGCGCCAACGGGAATCCTGGAGGGTGGAGGGAGGGTAAAGGTGAAGTGCTGTTCCCCCGGACACCTCTCTGCCAGGTCACCTGGGGTCCGCTGCATCCCTCTACTGAGGGTCCCAGCTCCCGTCAGGAGCCCTCTCCACACAGGGACCAACTGCATTCCAGCAACTGCCACTTCCCCTGCCTCCTTCAAAGACTGGTCATTAATGGCTCCCTGCTGGTGTCAGCCCAGGATAATGCTCACCCCCGTTGCCTTTACTAAACCCTGCCCACATGAAACTGTCCTCAAATTACCCAATTGGATGTGTCATCTGCTTCCTGCCACGCCTCTAACGCAAAGAAGGTTTGCCAAGTCCTTATGGTCTGGCCCTTGCAAAACTCTCCACCCTCATCTTACATGTCTCTCCTCCTCACTCTCCACGACAACCACACTGGCCTTCTTCCACGTCCCCAGATAAGCCCACCAATTAGCAATATTAATAAGCATGCATTCCCATTACCTTTAAACTACTTAAAGTTATATAAAAATGTATGTTATATTTTTCTCTTAGGTCAGGTTCCCAGGGGAGCAGAGGCTGAGCTGGAGATTTGTGTGCAGGAAGTTTATTTGGGAATGGCCTGGGGATCAAAATCTTTGAGGACGTGAGAAGCAGGACTGCGCAGAAGATGTTGGGCTGTGACGCATCCCCAACAAGACCTCACCTGGTCCTGTGGGAGCTAGAGCTGAGATGCCCCTTCAGAGCTGTCTGGAATTGAGCCACGGAGGCTGGGCCTTTGTGCCTCCACATCGACAGCCACTGGAAGGGAGCTCCCCTGGGACAGGGCGTGACCTCGGGCGAGGCAACTTCCTTCAGCAAAGTCTCGTCCTGGAAAGGGAATCATCGTGAGCTGTCAGTAGTCAACACCCACTGGAAGCAAGGAAATGGGTCCCCCATCCTGAAGGGAGGATCTGGGGGGCATACCACAACAGTCACTAAGAAATCCTACCCCTAAGAATTTATTAAAATAAATACAGGCCGGGCGCAGTGGCTTATACCTGTAATCCTAGCACTCTGGGAGGCCGAGGCGGGTGGATCGCTCAAGGTCAGGAGTTCGAAACCAGCCTGACCAAGAGTGAGACCCTGTCTCTACTAAAAATAGAAACAAATTAATTGGCCAACTAAAACTATATAGAAAAAATTAGCCAGGCATGGTGGTGCATGCCTGTAGTCTCAGCTACCCGGGAGGCTGAGGCAGAAGGATCGCTTAAGCTCAGGAGTTTGAGGTTGCTGTGACCTAGACTGAAGCCACGGCACTCACTCTAGCCTGGGCAACAGAGTGAGACTCTGTCTCAGGAAAAAAAAAAAAAAAAGTAAATACAAGCCAGGTGCTGTGGTTCATGGCTGTAATCCTAGCACTTTGGGAGGCCAATGCAGGAGGATCACTTGAGGCCAGGAGTTCAAGACCAGGCTAGGCAATAGAGTGAGAGTCCCATCTCTACAAAAAAATTTAAAAAATTAGCCAGGCATGGTGGCATGCACCTGTAGTCCTAGCTACTCAGGACAGTGAGGCAGGAGGATTGCTTGAGCACAGGAGTTCAAGGCTACAGTGAGCTATGATCATGCCACTGCACTCTAGCCCGGGCAACATAGCAAGACCCTGTCTCTAAAAAAAAAAGTAAATACAGATATAAGCAAAGAGCAATGATCAACATTGCAGGCTGCAGAAGTCTCTGGTTTTTAAGCAGGAGGTGAAGGGACCCAGTCAAGGTGGTGGGGGCATGGGGGAAGGTGGTAAAGGACAGAACTGCATAGACTGAACCCCAAATCTGCGTCATTGGTTTCTATGCATGTTGAAGATCTGAAATTGTTTTCTGAGGCAAACCTTGGCCCTGCCCACAAGTGTGCCATCTGCTCATTTCAGTGTGGACATGCCAGGGATGCTCTCCAGCTCTAAGCGAGCTCCTTTATTTCTAAGACATGATGTCAGCTCTCCCTTGTGATCGATTAAGTGTCAAAGCTTATGCATTTGTTCTTAACAGCAAATAGGAGGGCTATACTCCCTGATCCTGCCAGAGATAACCCCAAACTTTCATAGAGGCAATGCTTGTGCAATGGCCAAGAGTAAGGAGCCACCTGACACGGGCTCACCGAGGGGTGACCCTGGGCAAGCGACCTAAAATCTTTTTGTTTCAGTTTCTTCATCCATGAAAAGGGGTTCATATGCTCACGGCTCTGACCCCGTAGAAATGTTATGTGTATTAAATGAGTAAATACATGTAAAAACATTTAGAATAGTGACTGATCCATGGCGTTTGTCATTATTATTTTCTGCTTACTCCTTATCAAAAAGCTCAGTAATAAGAAATAATATTCATGGAGGATGTTGTCCATTTATTCCTCTAAATATTCAGGGTTTTGCCTATAAATATTAATTTTTACAGCTCTATATTTATTTAGTACTATTTTAGCTGCTGGTACAATTACTTCTGCTAAATTATTATCTGTTCTGTCACTTTTTTTTTTGGAGATAGGGTCTTGCTCTGTTGCCCAGGCTTAGGGTGCAATAGCAGCATGATCACAGCTCACTGCAGCCTTGAACTCCTGGGCTCGAGTGATCCTCCCGCCTCTGCCTCCTGAGTAGCTGAGACTCCAGGCATATGCCACCATGCCTGGCTAATTTTTTCTATTTTTTGTAGAGATGGGGTCTTGCTCTTGCTCAGGCTGGTCTCGAACTCCTGATCTCAAGTGATCCTCCTGCCTCAGCCTCCCAAAGTACTGAGATTATAGGCATGAGCCACGCTGCTTGGCCTGTTGTGTTGCATCTTGATGAAAATTATAAAAAGTGGACATAAGAAACTTGCTGGTGCAGGCGTTGCAGGAACGGTGTCAATGATAGCGATCATGTTTCACCTGGCAGCGCCTTCATCAGCACCCATGTGAGAATCTTTCCTCAGACCTCAACATTTCTGGTTTAATCATGTGTTTTAAATGTACAGATGGTTTAGCTTCTGTTTCTAATCTCGGCTACTTCCTCACATTGGCTGTTGCAGCTATTCAGGATGCCATGACACACATCCTTGAATCCCATCCATGCATTTATGGGTTTTTTCCTACCTTTGTTTATCCTCTACCTGAAATTCCTCATCTATCTATAACCTATTGTATAAACATATTTCCATAAATTTTTTTATATTTACTAGAAAATAAAAGTACAGTAATTTTACAATTCATTTAATGATAACCAGCAATCACAAAATTTCCCTACTTTGGTTATGCCTTTAGACAAACGTCTGCAAATTAGCACTGATTATTTGCAAAAGTTATTATTGCATAAGGTGTACTGTCATTTTTCTTAAGCTTGACCAAAGATAACCTGGATCACAGCCATTATACAATCACACAAATGGTCATATAATAAATCAGACCTGGTTTATCACAAGCATTTATAAAACCAAACCTACGGAAAGAACTAGGTCTGGGGACACATGCATGGCTTTAATATAGTGAATGTTTAGCCTGTCATATTTCCATAAATTGACTCAAAATCCTTTTTTGGAGGAATGAGACATGGAACAAGCATGTAAATAAACAAGTAATAAGTAATACAAAAGTGCATGCAGGCTGATAAGCATCGTAGTAATCATGAGGCTGATTATGGGAAATCCTGTCTACTGATTGCATTCACACTTGTGTCTCAACAAAGGTTGTGTCACTGGTTGTCTTTCATAAGCCCACTAAACAGTTCAAAGTTGTCGCAATCTCATTTTAGATGAATAGCAGCTACCGATTAGTCAATTGTGCTAATCTACTTCTAAGAGAAATCTTTTCCAAGTCCTCATAAAATACAATAGCGTGCACAAATGACAACTGCGTAACAGAACAAATGAATATGATGAATGTCTAGTATCTCCTAGAGTAGTAACAGTGAATTTGCATTAATTTTCGTAGGCTCAGCTTGGGAGCGCTGAGCCCAGTTTTTCATGGCTGGGAGAGCAAGTTTACAAAAGCTCACAGAAAGGAAACAATCTGATTCATGGAACTTTTTAAGTTGGATGGAATCTTAGTATTTTAATACTGGAAAGTACCTCCAAAAAGTGCTATCCTCTGGAAAGTCCAGAGGTGCTCTCAGGGGCCATGCAGCAAGTCGGCAGACCAAGGACTGGGATTGGATCTGCTGACGACAGTGGCTCAGGCACTGGACACAGGCGACTGTAGCGTGAATCCATGTGTCTATTCCGCTAAACCCTGCTGTGGTTGTTACCACACTTCCTGATCTGTGGCGCCATTTTACTCATCTTTCAGTTGAAGTTAAATGTACTATCTGTTCAATGTGAGTATTTATTGCTCAGCTTGAGAAAGCATAGCCTACCAGGGGCTCCAGTGGAAGGGGTACCCTCCATGGCCGTACATGCCCTCGGGAAGAAGAGTCCTGTGAAAACAGAGCACAGGCATTTCAATGACCTTTTGTTTGGGTAGCAATCCAAACAATAGAGGAAAGTGACCTTGCTTGTCTCTAAGCACAGCCCTGATGTGACTACCTCTGCTAGGCACAAGGATTTGAAGGCAAGGGTAAGGACCATGTCTCAATCAACTAGTCCCTGCCAGCTTGTTGGTCCGAGAGAGCAGAGCTGCCCCTCCCCACTCTCCTGTGCTTCTCAACTTGGCTCACCTTAGAATCATCTGGGGAACCTTTAAAAACTACGATTAGAGTGACTATAGTTAACAATAATTTATTGTATATTTTCAAATACAGTCATGTTTCACATAATGATACTTCAATCAACTACAGACCACATATATGGCCCTAAGATTATATAATGCCGTATTTTTCCTGTACCTTTTCTATGTTTAGTTATGTTTAGATGCACAAATACTTACCATTGTGTCACAATTGCCTGCAGTATCAGTGCGGTAACATGCGGTAACAAGCCCAGAAGCAAGAGGCTGTAGCATACAGTCTAGGTGTGCAGTAGGCCACACCATCTAGGTCTGTGTATGTACACTCTGTGATGTTTGCACAATGACAAAATTGCCTAACAGTGCATTTCTCAGAATGTTTCCCCACCGTTAAGAATGAATGTAGCTAAAAGAGAAGATTTTGGATGTTCCCAATACAAAGAAATGATGAATGTCTGAGGTGATGGATATGCTAATTATCCTGATTTGATCATTATACATTGCATACATGAATCAAAATATCACACTGTACTCTGTAAACACGTATAATTATTATATGTCAATTTAAAAATGTTTCGCTCTCTTTGCCCTTCCTTTTGCTTGCTCTGCTCCGACAATGGGTCCAGTCGTCATCTGTGACATATGTACCATGCTCCATAAATTTGTATCTTGCTCTTGCCCTATAATCCTATCTTTCTCTCCTCAAGAAACCTCATTTTTATTTCTTAAAAAAAAAGTAAAAAAATAACCATTTTTCAAAAACTACTAATGACTGAGCTCTACCTTACCAAATAAATTAGAATCTCCTAGGTGGGTAGAGGTGACAGATATCACTATTTTTAAAAAGCTTCCCAAGTGATTCTAACATGCAGTCAGGGCTGAGAACCATTGCTGTAGATAGATAAGGAGGTGCCTGCCTAATGAGAACTCCGCAGCCCTGGGAGCCCTGCCTATTTAGAAACCGCCCCAACCACCTGCTCATACTTCCCCTCATGGCCTAATACAGTAACAAAAGTCTGCCCTCCCCTCCCCAGTTACCCTGGTACTAAGATATTACTGTTGTCTCTCTTACTTACTCAACAATAATTGAGCACTTATTCCCAATCATATACCAGGAATGCAGGAATGAACATGACACAGTTCCTGCTTTCAAGGAACTCACAGACAAATCAACACAATTTTCATAAATTAATAGAAAATAATACTGGTCAATGTTTATCAAGTACTTGCAAGGTGCCAGCCCCTAGGACTTTGTGTATTAACTCATTTAATTCTCCCAACAACCTTATAAGAGAGATACCATTACTATCAAGCCCATCGTACAGACAAGACTGCAGGGCCATAGAGAATTGTAATTGCCCAGGAGAAGCTGAGCTGGGAGTCACACTGAAGCAGCCTGGCTCTGGCATCCACATCTTTAACCACTAAGCTAGGTGGAGGAGTGGATGCATTAAATGCCACAGAGGCATGAAAAGACATTTTTGATTGAATGTCTGGAAATGGGGCTGAAAAACTGGTTTGGGACCAGATTTGTGAAAAGCCTTATGGCCATGAAGGGGTGGGGGGAGGTGTGTGTTCAATTGTATCTCCCATGGAGAGGGTAGCCAGCCAAAATTTTAAACCAAGGAGCAAAATGAGCAGATCTACCTTTTAGAAGGTAAGGGTGAGAGATGCCCATGAAAGTCATGAGTTTAAAAAAAGTAATAAATAAACAAAAAATAAAGGGTGAGAACAACCACAGGGTGGAGAGATTAGCTGGAATGATGCAAGACAAAGGAAGGCAGTGGGACGGAGGGAGAGAAGGGACAGGATGCCTAGACACTTCTGACTTAGACATGACAGGGTTTCATGGCTGGTGGGATAGGGGAGAGAAGAGGACAGCAGCTCCTGGATTTCTAACGAGAGACACGACAGGTGAGCGCTCTGGGTAGAGAAGCAGTCTGTGGAGGGAAGGTAATGAGCTCAGCTTGGGACCTGTTAGGTTTCTATAAACCTTACTGTCTGCCAGGTGCCAAGAGGCATGACAGTCAAGTTACTTCAGACCCTTTGGGCTCACAGAGATATTTCTTTGCAAAATCATAAATATGGAAACTTCCTAAAGTTTCCTAGAAATGCATTGATTTTGGAAGTTAGATGTGATTTGAAGAGAAACTGAGAAGTAAACCATGATGGTGATTTTGTTGTTTCAAAAAGTGCCATCCTACCAAAATTAGAAAAAGATACTCTCTTTATACCAAGCAAGGAATCCAAAATAACAAAGCCAACCCCAAATGAAGCCTATGAGAAATGAAAAACACATACTTTTCAGCTACCTAAATATTTGAATTCTATTTTAAGGACAGTGGTGGCATTGGGTGTGTGTCTTGAGAACGTTTAGTTCTAAATAGATTTCTCTCATCTTTATTTTATGGCTACAGTTCCCAACCCCCGGGCTTCGGACAGTACCAGTCTGTGGCCTGTTAGGAACCAGGCCACACAGCAGGAGGTGAGCAGCCGGCAAGTGGGCGAAGCTTCATCTGTATTTACAGCCACTCCCCATTGCTTGCATCACCGCCTGAGCTCCACCTCCTGTCAGGTCAACAGTGGTATTAGATTCTCACAGGAGCACAAACCCTACTATAAACTGCGCGTGCAAGAGATCTAGGTTGCACCCTCCTTATGAGACTCTAATGCCTGATGATCTGAGGTGGAGCTGAGGCAGTGATGCTAGTGCTGGGGAGCTGCTGCAAATACAAATTATCATTAGCAGAGAAGTTTAACTGCACAGAGACCATAATAAATCAGTTGTTGTGCAGACTCATATCAAAACCCTATCAGTGGCTGGGCATGGTGGCTCATGCCTGTAATCCTAGCACTCTGGGAGGCTGAGGTGGGTGGATCGTTTGAGCTCAGGAATTCAAGACCAGCCTGAGCAAGAGCAAAACCCTGTCTCTACTAAAAATAGAAAGAAATTAGCTGGACAACTAAAAAAAAAAAAACATATATATATATATATATAAAATTAGCCAGGCATGGTGGCACATGCCTGTAGTCCCAGCTACCTGGGAGGCTGAGGCAGGAGGATCACTTGAGCCCAGGAGTTTGAGGTTGCTGTGAGCTAGGCTGACGCCACGGCACTCTAGCCCAGGCGACAGAGTGAGACTCTGTCTCAAAAAACAAAAAAAAACAAAAAAAAAAACCCCTATCAGTGAGTGGCAAGTGACCATGCAATAATAATAGAAATCAAGTGCACAATCAATGTAATGTGCTTGAATCATCCCCAAACCATCCCCTCACCCCCACCCCCACCACTGATCCATGGA
This sequence comes from Lepilemur ruficaudatus, assembly GCA_963574885.1. Classification (NCBI taxonomy): domain Eukaryota; kingdom Metazoa; phylum Chordata; class Mammalia; order Primates; family Lepilemuridae; genus Lepilemur; species Lepilemur ruficaudatus. Next base: position 32,824 of record CAUYRT010043982.1, read on the forward strand.
AAAAATGTCTTCCATGAAACTGGTCCCTAGTGCCAAAAAGGTTGGGGATGGATGCTTTATGGCACAGTGCTTCAACTCACTTTTTGTCTCTGTAGTATTTGCTTTTATCTGCTAAGGCTAAACTTTGTTCAAGAAACACTCATACAGTGGCTATGCATTACTCAATTTAGCCATAAATTATACAGTTAGTATTTAAGTGTGAATATTACAAGGATAACCCCAAAATGGAATTTTTCTGATAAACAAAATAGCCCAAATTAGTTTAAAACCATTCAAAGAAAAGTTGAAAAAAGTAATTAATTTCTCCATGAGAATTGCTCATTACTTTTTAAAACAAACACCTAAATTTTTTGTTGCTTTTCTATGTGTTTATATTAGATAAAAGGTTGATATGATGGTGAGTTTTAGGATTTCATAGCAAAGCCTTGCAACTTTCTGCAGATGGTGACTCTTCTTTGAGAAAATTTTTGGCTTACTACTGTGCTTTAGTAAGGCTGAACCCTTAACCACAGGCCCCCATGAAATCTGAGCTGCCCATCATGAACTTGGTGTTGTCTAACCCACCAGACCATAAAAGTGAGTGTGCACAGCAGCACTCCATTGTTAAATGACAATGGTATATATGGCTTGAGCAGGTCCTGAAGACACAGGTAAGTTGTATGAGGAAGTGGCCCAGATGTCCATGGCCCCTACTCGTGCCACATCACCTTGTCTCTCCTAGCCCACAACTGTGGCCTCATGGAGAGTTCCTTATGATCAGTTGACTGAAAGAAAACTTGGGTTTGGTTTATAGAAAATTCTGCATAATACACAGGCACTACCCAACACTGAATAGCTATAGCTCCACAAACCCCTCTAGGACATCCCCGAGGGACAGTGGTGAAAGGAAATACTCCCAGTGGACAGAATTATAAGCAGTACACATGATTGTTCATTTTGCTTGGAAGGATAAATGGCCAGAGATATGAATCTGGCCACTGGGCCGTAGTCCATGATTTGTCTGGATGGCCTTGGACGGGATATGATTGGAAAATTGGTAACAAGAAGGTCTGGGGAAGAGATGCATGAATAGAGGAATATGGGCAAAGCATGTGAAGACATTTGTGTCTTGTGTGAATGATCACTAAAGGGTGACCTCAGCAGAGAAAGATTTTACTAATCAAGTGGATAGGATGACCCATTCTGTGGGTAACAGTCAACCTCTTTCTCCACTTATACCTGTCATTGCCCAGTGGGCTCATGAACAAAGTGGCCAGGTGGCAGGGGCCCAGCAACATAGACTTACATTCACCATGGCCAACCTGGCTACATCCCCTGCTGAGGGCCAGTCTGCTGCAGCAGAGACCAACACTGAGTGCCCTACATGGTTCCATTCTCCATGGGGATTAGCAAGGCTGCAAGGTTGATTGCACTGCAACACTTCCATCATGGAAGGGGCAGCACTTTGTCCTTACAGAAACAGACACTTAATCTGGATATGGATTTGCCTTCCCTGCATACGATACTTCTGCTGAAATTACCAGCCATGGACTTAAAGAATGTTTTATTCATGATCATGGTAATCCACACAGCATTGCTTCTGACAAAGGAACACATGTCATAGCCAATGACGTGTGGCAGTGGGGCCATGGTTATGGAATTCCCTGATCTTAGCATGTCCCCCAGAATCTTAAAGTAGCTGACTTGATAGAACAAAGGAATGGCCTTTTAAAAACTCAAGTTACAGCATCAACAAAGCAGCAATACCTTGGACTGTGGCAGAGTCCTCCAGGAGGCTATATAAGCTCTAAACATGGCGCTGATTGTCCCATAGCCGGGTTTCACAGGTCCAGAAATCAAGGGGGTGGAAATGAAGTGGCCCCGCTCACTATTACCCATAGTGATTCACTAGCAAAATTTTTACTCCTGCTCCTGAGACCTTATACTCTACTGGCCTAGAGGTCTCAGTCCCAAGGGAAGAATGCTTCCGCCAGGATACAGCAATGATTCCACTGAACTGGAAGTTGAGATTGCCACCCAGTCACTTCAGCCTCCTCAAGCCTCTGCATCAAAAGGCAAAGAAGGGAGTTACAGTACTAGTAGAGTGATTGATTCTGATTACCAAGAGAAAATAGTCTTTCTATTGCACAATGGAGGTTAAGGAAGAGTATGTTCGAAATACAGATCTCTTAGGGCATCTCTTAGTCCTACGATGTCCTGTGATTCAAATCAATGGAAAACTACAACAATCAAATACAGACAAAGGTTTATTTCACCTTGCCAGGCTTAGAAGCATGAACAGCTAAGGTGCATACTGACAGCAAAGTTAATATGGAATTGATAATGGAAGAAGGTAACTATAAATACCAGCTACAGCCACATGACTAGTTGCAGAAATGAGAACTGTAATAGTTATGAGCATTTCTTCCTTAGGCTATATTGGTATAATATATGTATGTATGTATGTGTGTGTGTATATATATAGATACACACACATATATGAAGCAAATGTTTGTATTATTCCTTCTTATTCCCTATCATCTAACCTAAGATGTATTAATAATGGTTAACTTTATATCACAGTATTTAAGTAGCAGGATATCAAGAAGAGCGAACACAACCCAAAGATTCCGCATCCTCTTCTGAGGAAAGTGTTTTGGTTGTATGCAGGATAATTCTGTCATGTTAGGCAGAAGTATGACTTTGTTATCATTACTGTCTGTTTTTAGTTTTTTTATTTTTGTTTTTTTTTTTTTTTTTTTTTTGAGACAGAATCTCAACTCCATCACCCCAGATAGAGTGCAGTGGCATCATCATAATTCATTGCAACCTCCAACTCCTGGGCTCAAGTAATCCTCCTGCCTCAGCCTCCCCAGTAGCTGGGACTACAGGGGCCTACCACCACTTCTGGCTAATTTTTTCTATTTTTCTTTTAGTAGAGAGGGGGTATCAACCTTGCTTAGGCTGGTCTTGAATTCCTGGGAGTTCAAGCGATCCTCCTGCCTTGGCCTCCCAGAGTGCTAGAATTACAGGTGTGAGCCACCGCATCCAGCCTTGTTATTATTATTATTTTTTTTTTTTGGAGACAGAGTCTTGCTCTGTCACCCGGGCTAGAGTGACATGGCATCAGCCTAGCTCACAGCAACCTCAAACTCCTGGGCTTAAGTGATCCTCCTCCCTCAGCCTCCCGAGTAGCTGGGACTACAGGCATGCACCACCATGCCTGGCTAATTTTTTCTATATATTTTTAGTTGGCCAATTAATTTCTTTCCATTTTTGGTAGAGACGGGGTCTTGCTCTTCCTCAGGCTGGTCTCAAACTCCTGAGCTCAAACAATCCACTCACCTCAGCCTCCTAGAGTGCTAGGATTACAGGTGTGAGCCACCACGCCAGGCCCAGCCTTGTTATCGTCTTTATTAGGAGATCAAATATGTTTCAAAGCAATGTGTGCAGGTGCCAGGTTGACAAAGGGTAGACTAAGGCCAACCTCTGCCAGCTTGGCTAGTCCTTAGTTATTCAACAGAACACTAATCTGAGGGTTGCCATGAAGTACTTTATAGATATGGTTAATGTAAGGAGACTATCCTGGATAATCTGGGTGGGTAATTCCATCAATTGAAAGGCCTTAGAGCAGGAATGAGGTTCCTTGATGAAGAAATCCCCCTTGACTGCATCTTCTACTTATTTCCAGGAGTTGCAGCCTGACTTTCCCTGAACCACAATAAAGATAAGTCCAGGAATACACTTGAAGGGTCAAAGGAACCAAGGGCTGTGAAAGGAGCAGATAGGAATAATTTGGGAAACCAAAGGGATTTGTGGACCAGCAGATATGGAGAAAGGGGTGCTGACTCGGGGACTTAGGACATGCTGTTCTTTCCACCAGGGAATTCTCCTCAGATCCTCAAACTGTCTAGTCATTCAGATGCCAGCTCAAATGTCCAAGACATGGTCTCTCAACCCATGGTCCATGACTGCTATCACCCTGGGGCTTTCCTCACCACACTGTTTGACAGTTTATTACCTATTTGTCATCACACACATACTCTCTCAACTTAAAGACCTTGTCTGACAAGTTCAGTATTCAATCTTCAGTACTGTAGCGTATAACTGGCCTACAACAAATAGTTGCTGAATAAGGGTGTCCCCTTAAAGGATTAAAGATGTCAACTTTTGGTTGGAATTCTCTAGTCAAAACTTGTTGCTAGTTGGCAAAACAGAAATAGATGAACTGTAATATTCTAATGGATATTGAGGTATATCTCTAATGGTTTAAATTAACAGACTCAGATAACCATGATTACCCAAAGTACTCCTTATACCAGAATAAACTAAAATTCAACAGATTGCTCTTTCAGCCATTTATTTATTTTTATTTACAGTTTGTGTTCAATGCAAATCAATTCCATAACATGAGAAGTTACTATGAATCAAAGCATAAATACACAAACACAATGTACAATCCAAAATAGATGTATGGCATTCAGGTATGAAGCAAAAGGGAGTGTTCATTCACACACACAGTAGCTTCAGATCTGTTCAATCTGCTTGTTCCCATGTAGGTTTCTAAAGATGAAAAAAAATGACTTGGGTCGCCAAGACTACTGTGGCCACATTAGATACCGGAACATCTAAGCATCAGTGTGTGACCATGCGAACAAAAGACGTCATGGAGTGTCTATTATTAAAAAGGTTTCTGGGTGTTGAGGCAGTGGTAAAAGATTTACCGGAGAGTCAAGCCCACTTTAGGTGTAGGACCAGGTTCTAACTATCTAAAATATTGACTGATAACAAAAAGTGTTCCAAATGTGGCTATTCTGACCCACAGTTGTTGGGTTTTTTTTTTCTTAAAAAAAAGTATTTACAGAAAAAGTATAAAAGTGTTTGTGAATTTAATGAAAGTTAGCTTCCAGTCTTCACTTCCCAAATACTTGATTAACAGTTTTGGCTCCTTCGCATTTTTGCCTTTTTAATTTCAAGATTTGTAATTTTGCCTTCAAAACAGATCATTTCTTAAATTATAAAAAGTCTTCAACATATGCAGAAATAAAAATCACTTTGAAATTAGTGGAAATCAATGCAATTCTATCTACTCTTTGGAATCAGTTTAGCTAAATGAATCTGGTGCTCTTGTTGAATGGAAATAGGTGCTAGGAAATGCCTACCACTCGGCTCTATTAAGGATACGCAAGAGTTACTCAGGATGCTTGCACTTGGGGGAGATTCCAATCCTTTATTGCCCTGGCACATGCCAATTACTACGTAAAAGGTCAAATGCAATGTCAAATCCAAAGCCTCAAAGGAAAAAAAGAGTTCAGTTCCCAAGAGAACAGTGATAGATTAACAATGTAAAACTTCAGCTAGAGTATATCAGCATTAAATTAGTACTGCTGAAACAATACATTGAGGATTTACAGTAACACCTGAAGTTCCTTCTAATGTACATATAAATAGAATCATGGAAGCTTTTTATATTACCTGTTTTTATGGCCTTATAGAACTAATGAACCAAATGAAAACTGAATCTCCATTCCACATCATATCCTTTATTTCTAGACAAGACATAATCTAGTCAAGGCAGTTTCAAGTGTCCATACTTTTTAAGCCACATTCAAGGAAATCATGTCTTAACTAATTTTGGATGTTGCCTCTCTTCCTCTTGTATGTGAAACTCCAGCAGACTTAATACTGGCATCCATCATCTAGTCAAACTCTTCACATGTCCTTCAAATGAACCGATTTGGGATTCTCAACATTTTCTGCGTTAATAAAAGGAGGTGTAGAATTAGTAGATTCAATGAAGACCTGTTTTCTCCTTGCCACACTGGACTTCTAGACGCCATATGGATTGTGATTAGAAGATGGGGAAGTATAGATGTTTCTTGGCTTGAGTCTCTCAACAGTAGAGATGTAGAAGAGAGAGCGAGAGCACGAGGAGGCTGGCTGTCGACTGCAGGGCACTGCCAACTGCCTTGGTGGTGGCATTAGCTGGATTTGGGGGAGCCGAGGTACTCTGGGAGGAGTTACTTGAAACTGTTACAACAGCTGTTTGATTTGAATAAATCTAAAATACATAAAAAGTTACACTGATAAATTTCCACGTGTACACCTACTTCCATATACACTCTTACTATACAATTACGGTAGGTAACATATGCTAAGATTGATCTTCTCCCACTGTCCTTACCCACATCGTTAAACTCTGAATTACTGCTCAGTTCCACCAACGTCATTCTCTTCAGCTTCAAAACACACTACCTAGAGATGCCTAAAGAGTACAAGCAGCAACAAGAACAAATAAAAAAAGTTCTTCAGTAACTGTAACTCCCCAAAAGCATGACCGTTTCTCTTCACAAAGGAATAAAGAACCAAGTTAACTAATTCGGTTTCTGAGATTATATCAACTTACTGGCATTGCAATAAGGTTTCCTCTAGTTTCCCAGAAAGCGGGAGATTTTAAAGCTGCACACAAAAAAATGCACTTTTAAAATACTGTAAATTGAGATTTATACTAGAATTAATTGGGTCACTGTCTATCCTGGATTTGTTAAGTAACTTTCACATACCCATTTAATATAGCCTTGGTAACTTAGCCTTTAACTTAAGGGGCTAGTAGGTATCTTATCTGCTCCCTTGAAATTATAACCCTTCTCAAAAATGTTCACAATATTTGTTTTAAATTGGAAAAAAGAGTTTTGGCTCAGGGCAGAATGACTTCATGGAAAACACCATGATGTCTGAGTGACTGCACAAAAGATGAAGAGGTTTGGTGTTAAGTTTCACTAGCAGCAGCCTCACTGCCTGGTCACTAAGCTTAGTGTTGTGGCCAAGAACCAAGCTTCCCCCAGTGTCCCAGGGTCTGAGTGGCATCATTCACCACCAATTTTTCAAGCTACGAAATGCACAGTCCAGTGGGGCACGTGATAATCTCTCCTTTGTCATGGAACAAAGGCAGATCAGAGTTTTCAGCTCTCACTGCAAGGGAGGGTTTACAAGGGCTTCTGATTATAGTCAGGAGAGAGGATGTGGCACCAAGCAAGAGTCTGGGCCACATGTACATTTAGCTGCCTATTAATCCAAAGATAAAACCCTTCTACATCAGCACCAGCTCCTTTTGTTGTAAAACCCGTAAGGTCATTAAACAAATATTGACTAAAGAAATGTGCAAATCCTATCCAGAATAGTCTATCAACAAGAAAAAACATCTTAATCAAGTCAAATTTATTTACTGGGCACCTACTGTGTGCAAGATTCAGCTCGATCTATCAGGAAATATCATTCCCACTAAGGAAAGCATTAATATAGTAATTTATTTAAAACAGGGTGCCTCAGTTTTGAAGACCTGGTTTGGGACCCCTGAAAGTAACCTGTTCTTTATTCATCCAAATAGGTTTAGTGCAGCAGGTGACTTTTTTTTTATAGCTCAATGCATCAACCTGAGAATCTAAAGGTCCTCTACACCAAGAACAAAACAAAAATTTTTAAATTGACACTGAACATAATTTTCCCTACCGAGCTAAATTTGTTTGCTTAACTAAAATCTCCCTCTTAAAATTTTGGAGGAAAATATCCGGTTGGCGAGATGGGGGTGAGGGTGGGGGGAGCTTGCTTCTGGCGGCCGGCCGCGCCCCTCCCCCACCGAGGAATTGAGAAAGCTTCAGGAGCGCCGCGGACCCAGAGCAAGACAATAGGGCACAGTTACCCGGGCCGCGGTGGGTAAGACGAAGAACGCTCCACGTTCTCAGGCTGCACTCCCAGGTGAGCCCGGAGGTTGGATGCCAGGGAACCAAGGACCCAGAGCGCCCAACTTTTGGGGGGAGAAGTCCCGGAAACAGTCCTCAGAAAACCCCAGGCGAAGGCTGTGGAGAGCTACTGTGCTCGGCCACCCCACCCTCCAAGCCCGCCCGACCTGCCCAGATGTCTCCTCCCCCGCCCCCGCTCGGGTCTCCCGGGCTCAGTCCCCGGTCACCCTCGCAGGCGCCGTAACCACCCTCAGGGCAGCGCAGCGCGGCTCCCGCTACGCGCACTAGGGACGAGGTTCCCGGGATAGAGGGTCGGGGGAGAGGACAAGGTGGCGCCGACTGGGACTGAACAAAGCCTGGCGGGGACCTGGGATAGAACCGTCCCACCACGTCGCCTCCCCAGGACTAGCCCATCTGGACTAATATGGGGCTCCTAAGGTGACAAGTGATGGACGTGTAAGGTTGCGTGGCAGAGAGCGCAGCGTCAGGAAAGGGTCCCAGCCTAGGCTCCAGCCCCAAACCTGGGTGGAAAATAGGGCCAGAAAGCCGGGGCTTCCGCGGGATCCCCAAACCTGTTCCTCGGGTGGAGGAGGGGCGTGAGTGGCGCTCCCCGAGGGGGACCGTCTCCTCTCTTTGTGTAGAGCGCTAGGAGCGCGAAGACGCTTCTAGAGGGAAGTGGGCGCTCAAGGGACCCAGGGACGACCTCCCTAAGAGCCTGAGCTCTCTGGGCGCTCCGTGAGGGGCAGGAGTGCACATTCTCTTCCTCGCTGGCACCTCGGGGCTCTGGGTGAAAGTGGGTGGGAGGCGCCAGGCCGCCCGGGAAGGGGCAGCGTGGACCTAGGGTGGGGGCAGGTCTTCCCAGCCCACGCGCGGAGCTGCATTGTTCCCGGGGCCGTGGGAGGGGAGGGGACAGTCCGCAAGGAAGTGGAAAGTGGGGTCCACATTCATCTCTCCCTTGGTCCCTTATGCAAGATTCTTGCAGCCCGTATCGATCCGTGGCCCGAGATAGGGGCGCAGAGGCTGGTCCCGGGGGACGGCTCCACCCTCCCACCCTTCCTCGGGCACGACCCTCGTGCCCCGCCGGGCGCCAGGGCCTCACCTGCGTGGGTAGGAGCAGTGCCAGAAGCAGCAGCCCCAGCCCGAGCCTGGCCACCATCGCTCTGCCCATGTCCCCTCCGTCGGTGCGCGGCGCGTCTCGCGGGATGCTGGCTGCGTGGAGAACCGCTGGCTCCAGGCGGGTGCAGGCAAGGTGGGGAGCGCGGCGGGTCGGCGGGACCTTATATACCGGGACAGCCACAATAGCCGTGACGTGGCGCCGCCCGCCCACCCGCGCTCCCCTCCTCCGCCGCCGCCCGCCTTCCCCGCCCCACTCCGTGCTCCCCAGCGCCCCCTCCCCCCGCCGCTGCCGCCGCCCGGGCCCTCGCCGACCCCGAGCCCCCCGGGTGGCCGCAGCGGCAGGTGGGCGGGCGCCGCGGGCTTCTGGCACCCGGCGCGGGTTCCCCGGGCGGGCTGCGAGCAGGCTTGCACAGGCGCCCGGCGACTCCCACACAGGACCCGGGGCGAACGCGCGAACCACACACGCCGCTCTCGGGGCCCGGCCCAAGTTTCCTTTGTTTCCCCGGAGCTACCATCTTACCCCCCCTAAAGAAAAGTGTGCGCCTCCCGCGCGGCGGGGCAGCCGCCAGTCCCGGAGCAAGTACGCCGCTGCAGCGACTGAAGAAGTGTGTCCCCAGAAAGTGGAGCAGGGCTAGCGAATTCTAGTGGGACCGCGCGGGGCCGGGCCAGGCCGGGGGCTTCCCGGGGTTGGGTTTTCTGTAATGCCCGCCGCAGAGGAAAGGGAACAGTGCGGGTGGCGGGGCCTCGGGGCCCGGCGCTTACCCCTTAGCACGGGACCGGGGCGCCGCCTAGTACAAGCCCTTCCCAGCTGGTCGGCGGGGCTCGCAGGCGGCACCCGGGCCCTGAGTGCGGCGGGGGCCCGGCCCCGCGGCCGCCCCCTCCCCTCGCCACGTGCTTTGTTTTTTGAGCTCCCCACGTCCGCCAAACGGCGTGAGCTCACTGGGGCATCCCGGGTCCGCATCCTCTCGGGAGCTGGGCAGCCACCCGTGGGGGACGGACCTGCCGGCGGACACTGCAAACTACCGGCTTTCGATCCCGCGCGCTCCTGCTTCCCGCGGCCGGGGGCGAGGAGGAGACCGCCCGCTCGGAGGAGGACCCCTTCCGCCCCGGCCCTAGAGGTCTTCCCTGCGCGCCTTTGCCCCCAGGTCCTATCCAGGGAGCAGGAACCTCATTGGTGGTCCCACTAGAATTCGCCGTCCCTCTCCAATTCGAATTGTTCCTCTCAAATTCCTGGGAACACTCTTTTTCGGGCTCCTTTGCAACGTATTTGTTTGTCATTTGTTTAAAGAGCAAAAGCTTTCGGGATAAAGGCATTTACTCTTCCATAGTTGCCATTAGGAAATTTAACGAACTGGAGCAAATAGATTAGTCATCATTCTGCAAATTTTGGCAGAATATTTTTTCCAGCCATCCTATTGTGAAAATTTACAAGCATACAGCAAAAGTTGAATTAATTTTACTGGTGGAGTATTTTTGGTTTGATTTTTAATTGCAAGACAATCCTTTCAGTCAAGGTTCAGAGCAAGTATTTTGCGGTCTTTAAAAGCAAACAGATACTAAACGTAGTAAGGTTGGAATTTGTTTAAATTTCACTTTTGCAAAATAATCACCTTAAAACAAGGTAAGTTTTTAGGGAAATAAAGTGACAATGGAATCCGCAGTAGTTGGTCTGTGACCGAATGGGCTTGTGCCTTTAAAGCTCAGCCACTTTAGCTCAGTAACTTTCCACCTTTAGGATGTGCTTGGGAACACAAGAATTTCTGTTGAGCACCAGTGAACTTTCCTGTTTAACAGTGTTACCCAGCTTCTCCCTTCCTCTTCCAGGGTGCAAAACGGACTGTTTGTGACTCAGGAGTACCTGGTTCCAAGGCACTGCACTAGTAAGTCCTCCAGAAGCCCTTGTTGAACTAACTGCTGGTATTCATAGGATCCATTTCCTTTGTCCCTCATCTCATTTTGTTGTTGTTGTTTCTATTAATCCTCTCCTTTCCCCACCCTCCTGCCTCCTCTTCCTCCTTTTTGATATTAAGTAAGGAGATGGACTTGTGTGGTGTTAATAATGCAGCCTCTAGAGCCAGACTGCCCAAGTTCAAATCCTGGCTCTGCTACTTTTACTTGCAGCAAAATGCCTCGGTTTCCTCATTTGTAAAGTGGAGATAATAATACCATTATTAATTATTTATGAAAGAGGTATTGTATAGATAAGTGTTAGAATTGTGCCTGCCTCATAGTGGTGGCTCTCACTTAATATTTGCTCTTCCACAGAAGGTGCCAGAAATCAGAATTCCCATTACTTTCTTTGTGCTTGTGTGATACATGAAAGAATATCAAGTTCCAAATATACCCAAAACTGATGATGCTGCATAATTCACAGAGCAAGATCCTTCACACCTGCCAAGAAGTTCCTGGGCATCCTACAGGGGGTGTTGTCAGGACACGCCATGGAGGCTTAGCCCAGGCAGGGAACTTCTCTTTACAGATCCGCATCCCACCCTATTCCCTCTGAGCCACATGGAGGGAGCAGTACCTACACTTTTGTAAGTGCAGGACTGAAGGAAGTGATGAAGAGGTAGACTGACACAGCACATAGTGGACTCTGGAATCAGACCTGGGTGTAAATCCTGTGCCACCACTTTCTAACAGTCTGACTTTCGGCCAGCTTCCCAACCTCCTTACACCTACCTGGATTTCCTCATCTGTAAAGTGGGGCTAACAATACCTGCCTCATGGGGGTATGATCTTAACCAAGGTAACATATATATTTATTAGCAGAGTGCTTGCACATTGTGAGGACTCACTAAGCTGCCCCTTCTATATATATTCATTATAGTGTGGCTTTTTAAATCTTTCAAGTGTATAGCACTTGCTCTTTTCTCAAACATCTTTGCATGTAGCATTTCACTTGTGCACCTGTGAGGTCAGTAGGGCAGATGACATTAGAATCATTTTTATTTCTGAGGCACAGAGAAATTAAGTAACTTGCCCAAGACCACATAGCCAGTTATGCTGCCACACCTAAAGCTAGAACCAAAGTTTGCTGAGCCAAGTATCAAGTGTTTTCTGCTTAACAAACAAGAACAGAGTCCATGCCCTGTCTACTCTGTATCCTCTGCACCTAGCACTCGATCAATATTTGCTGGTTAAATGGACGAATATTAAAGGAGTGGGTTAATTTGCTTTTTAAGGTAAAATGATAAATCCCACTGGGCACAGTGGCATGCACTTGTAATCCCAGCTACCTGGGAGGCTGAGATGGGAGGATCCCTTGAGCCCAGGAGTTTAAGCCCAGCCTGAGCAACTTAGGGAGACCCCCCCCACCTCAAATAAATAAATAAGTACATAAAAAAAGAAAAAATGTATTTCTAAGTGGATAGAACATACAGGGGTAAATTACTTGACATTTTTAGCACTTTTTCAGTAAAATGGATATGAAATATAATAATCCAAGGATATTCCTTTCATGCTTTACAGCACAAAGATTGGCTGGAATAATCAAAATATTTAATTTAAATGATCTTCTATAATATGATGCTATTTTTATTTATGTTCACAATATTCTTTTCCTTCTTAATTCCATTTGACCCTGCACTTGGCTGGCACTGAATATTCCAATTTATCCTGGTCTTTTAGCTAAGCTTTGTTATCCATTGGGGAACTCCAGCCTGCTCCAAACCATGAAGGTAACAAAGTAAGTTCACATTTCTGACCTATGAGGTCCTAGGTCCCCAGCTGGAGTCCCAGCCTGACTCTCAGTGAGGACGTGCTGCCCCCTGCTGGCCATAGGGACCGTCAGCGCTCACTGTCAAACAAAAACTCTCCTTTGTGCTGACAACAAAAAGCCTTGAATTTTTGAAGCCTTATAAAACCGATAAACTACAATGAGCTTCTTTGACTGTTTGAGTTCCTTATTTTCCCCCCCAGTGTCACTCAAATTCTCTTAAGCCTCATCCAAACAGGAAAGCAAAGGTAAAGCGAAAGTATGGTGACTATTTTCAGATGCAAATTGAGTTAAGAATGCCTACCTCTAAGCATCCAGGGTTGTTTTGGGTTTTTTTTTGTTGTTCTTGTTTTTTAAGGAAATGAAAGAGAAAGAAGCAATTCTTAATCCCTTTGACCAGAATTTAAATTTGTTGTCTCCATTGTGTTGGCCTGACTGTGAGAAGATAGTCTCTCTCCACCCATACTGATGGTATTATGGAAAGGAATTTGACATCTGTCAATATTAAAAATGCATGTCCCCTTTGACCTAGCAATTCTAATTTTGGGAATTTTGCCTACAGATAAACTTCCAGAAATGCAAAAGAACGTATTTTCAAGGACTTGTTGCAGCATTGTTTGTAGCAGTTAAGGATTGTAAATAACCTAATTAGTTAGCCAAAGACAGAGATCTGGCTGAAGCAATGATACCATATCCATATCTTGAAATGTTATGAATTCATGAAAAAGAGTAAAAGAGCATGATATGCATTAAGGGGAATATCTCCAAGATAAATTCTTAAGTGAGAAAAGCAAGATACATAGCAGTGTGTACAGTATGGTACTGTGTGTGTTTTAAAAAACAAAAACTAGACAGAGAAAGCAAGTGTTTCCAAAAGAGATGGGCAGGAAATTGATAGTCCTTGCCACTGAGGAGAGAAGCTGGGTGGCCAGGGCACAGAAGGAGTGAGGTGCATTTTTCCTTACAGACCAGCTTCTACTCATTCACAAATAAAGTAATTTAAGTCAAAAAACTAATACATTCTGTGGCCTTCCCGTCCGCAACACCCCACAGAACAAATAAGTAGAGAGCCCACTTTCCCCAGCCCCTGGGGCCTCAGCAGCCCTCCTTCTTTCACTGGCAAGTTCTTGAACAGAAATTTGAGTTTGCCTCAGTTCATTCATCCTGTGACAACTGTGAGACCACATTCTTTCAGGTCCAGATGGCACACACACAAAAACTTTCAGTAAAAATGAGGAAAAACGTAGAACCAAGCTGTAGAAAAAATAACAAGAACTGACTTGGCAAAGCATCAGTTTCCACCTTTTGTTCTTCCTGCTGGTGTCTCCAGTCATGGAGACTGTGGGGGAAGAAAAGCTCTGGGGGGCAGAGTTTGCGGCAGAGAAAAGCCTGGCCTGGGTGGGCACATTCCTGTAAAAAGGACCTTTCTAAGATTCCCCTTCCACCCCTGTAGAGGAGGCAGAGTCAAGGCCTAACTAGGGTAATTAAGTTCCAGCAGAAATGAAATCCTACTTCAACCTCACAGAAAACCGTCTGCAGACCACATTTTGGCAAATGGCTGCATCATTTGCCATTTGCAGGCAGATCCTAAATGATCCTTTGCTTGGAAATAATGAAATTGGAAGAGTGGAAAATTGTAGGTATGTTTTACATCCATTGCAATTTTAGTCTCATTTCCATGTCCCTTTGTTTTCACAGGTCTTTCGCATTCTGTTAGGTTTAAAGCAGGAGGGTCCCTTATGCTAGGAGAGATTAGTAAGATTTTAAGTGGCTGGGAAAATTGGATTAAATATTTTTATAAACCAAAAGAACATTATAACATATAACACAATGGTATATGTAATGAAATATTATATTGAGTCTGAAACAGGGACCACATTTTCAGACTTTGTGAAATCCTTTCTAAATCTGTTAACATGGTTGTCCCAAGATTCCACTCAATAATATTTAAAGGAGATGCTGGCTTACATCTTATTCAATATGGTTGTAAGATGTCATTCTAAGGAATAAGAATTTTGTAATAGTCAGCCATTAAAATAAGAGCAGATGCATTTAATTAGCTGGGTTACGTAAGGACTTCTGGCGCGAACCATGTATTTATATGTAGATCTCGGAGCTTAAAAAATAAGTTTCCCAGGTCAGTGCTGTGGCTCACTCCTGTAACACTGTACTCTGGGAGGCCAAGGCCTGAGAATCACTTGAGCTCAGGAGTTGGAGACCAGCCTGAGCAAGAGTAAGAGCAAGAGTCACTACCAAAAATAGAAAAATTAGCCAGGCGTTATGGCTTGCGCCTGTAGTCCCAGCACTTTGGAAGGCTGAGGCAGGAGCATCGCTTGAGCCCAGAAGTTTTAGGTTGCAGTGAGCTATGATGAGGCCACTGCACTCTACTCAGGGTGACAGTGAGACTCTGTCTCAAAAACAAAAAGTTTCTCTAGATATTATTTTATATATTTTTTTAGATTATGAGAGTAATATTCCAAATGACTTCACTGCTGAAAAGAAAAAAAAAAGTAATACATGTCCAATATAGAAAAATTAGGAAAATACAGAAGAGTATAATACAAAATATTAAAATTATCCATAGTCCACTAATCAGAGGTAACCACTAATAACTTTTTCAAATATTTTCTTTGTTTATATATATCTATAAACTTAGAGTTTGCTTGTTTATTGAACAAAGTTGCTGAATTGGAAGCAAATGTACATGAAGTTTTCTATCTTGCTTTTTTTTTTCACTCATAGAGAATAGTTAAAAAAATGAATCACAAAATTTGTGGCCGCATTCTTGCAACGTTAATGAAATAACCGGGGTGACCAGAGCAGGCAGCCAGCCAGGATTTAGGATTTCTGCAAGATCCAGACCCAACCAGGTTCTAGCTTCACTTTGAAGCACCTGGTGGCATTTATCAGTGCCACATTTCTATGGTGATGATCCCAGGTTCAGGGTTGACAGGCCTTCCAGGACAGCAGCACAATTCTTGGAATCTTTTGGAGCTAGGAGAACATTGGAGGTGAAACTTCCTGCTTCATTGCTTTTTAAGAAGAGATGCCTGTTTTTCCTGCCCAGCTTTGTCTTCTCTCTACATTCCCCATGCCCTGGAAGCTAAGAACTTTCTTTAGTGCACCCCATTCGAGAAGGGGATCTGATGAGGGTGACAGCCAATAGCATTACATCTGAATTTGCACTATCTCAGAACAAAGTTTTTGCCAGGTTTTGCTGTATTTTTGTTTGTCATTACATGATTTTCAAAAACATTGTAATGAATGCACAATATTCTTTCTAATTGGACATTTGTTCCTATTATAAATAACCTTGTAACAAACATTGTTATACACGTTTCATTTTTATTTCTGGTAATTTTTTTTGTGATACACTTCTAAAAGTAGAGGTCTGAGTCTTGACCTTTGGTAGAGTCTCTACCAAAAATAGAAAAATTAGCCAGGCGTTATGGGGTGCGCCTGTAGTCCCAGCTACTTGCCTGTAGTCCCAGCACTTTGGGAGGCTGAGGCAGGAGCATCGCTTGAGCCCAGAAGTTTTGGGTTGCAGTGAGCTATGATGAGGCAAATTGTCAAATTATCCTCCAGAAATGTACACTCACAACCTTTGCTAAATATGAGAATTATAGTGTAAAATTTATATTCTTTAATTTCATCAGAGAAAGATCTCATTTTTAATTTGTAGTTTTGCTATCAATGATATTAAACTTTTTTCCAGGTATTTACTGGCCATTTGGATTCTTCTTTTATGAATTAAACTGTTCTTGATAAGTCTTGTGTATCTATAGAAGGGCCACATGTCAAGAGTGTGCTCAGGGTGAGGAGAAACTAGACTCAGACATCTCTTGGTTAGATCAAACAGAGTGTAATTTTCTGAAGGATATAGGAGGCAGTCAATGTAGTCAGGTTGCAAAGCAGAGAGAGCTGCAATATTTTCCAGGAAAGTTAGAACCTATTTCCAGGTCCTGAAATCCTAACTGGGGCACACAATTACAGGTGATAAAATATGGGTGCATGAAGGTAAGATCAGAACTTCTAGAAGTCTATTGGTATCTCTACAGCCAGTCTTAGGTACATAAGGCTAAAGCAGTTCTGCACATAAACTCCTCTGAATATGTACTGGAAACCACCTCAGGTAGGCCAGGAGCACCTGTTTAATTTCAGAATTTTACCATACAGAGTATGATTATAGGATACAGTATCCTGAGGCATGAACTCAATCCCCTTAATCACTTTCAGCCTCGACAGAGCAACACATTCTGGTTTGTGGATATTTTTGAAATTAAAATATTTACACCAGGTAGTAGATTTCCAAACATCTTTGAGTATCAAGGTAACAAGTCCACTAGCTATAATTCTCATTCTGTTCTTATTTTATTGTAAGAACTCTTTATATATTAAGAAACATGGTGAGGTGTGGTGGCTCATGCCTGTAAACCCAGAACTTTGGGAGGCAAGGCAGGATGATCACTTGAGGCTAGGAATTCAAGACCAGCCAGGGCAACACAGCAAGACCCTGTTTTGACAAAAATAAATAAGAAAAATTAAAAAGAAATATTTGCTCATTAGAGATTCATTTGAGTGAGGTGTATGACTGACCAGAGTCAAATTAAGGGTGAGAACTCCCAGACAGTGCCAAGTGTACCATTTACAAAGGACCTGGAGGCATCACTAGAAATAAGATGAATAAGACAATATTTTCTTTTGAACCTAGAGAATTCTGTATGTGGTTGGAAGGATTATTTGATACACGCTTGGAAAAGTACTTGAATGAAGTCATATCAAGCAGTGTTAACTTGTTTTGTTGTTGTCTGTTTTGTTTACTAGCTAAATTGCTTGCGACACTACAGGATATTTTGAGGGGTGCTGCTGCAGGATGTCCTTCGCTCTTCACTAACCTTCTCAAACTCTCCTCTGAGAAAGGTACAAGTATTTTTAAATACTAGTTTAAAGGCACACAACTAGTCACCCTGCGCAGAGCGCCCGAAGGTCTCAGTTAACCTTTTAGTTATTTTCAACACTTTCTCTGTTCTAACATGCTGGAGGGTTGTGATAACCTACATTAGCATCAGTCACTCTGGACAGCAGCAGTCCCCAGGGGACCTGGGTGGCGGGCATATGCTTAGAGGGAAATGAATCAAGCCCTATTGAGGGCTGGGGTTTGAAAGAGTCTCCTAGAGTTCAGAATCACTAGTCATGGCATTACAGCCTTGTTAATTAGCCACAAAGGATGTAGCGTAAGTTGTGAAGCGTTAATCAGTAAAAGGCAAACATACAACACAATGCATAAACAAATAATTCAAAATAATTAGCATTTATTCCCTGTGTAGCTGCCATAGCAAATAAGGAAGTTCAAAATATCTTCCTTCATTTGCGATTGTTTTCTCTTTTAATTGCATCTGCCACCTGCTGTTAATTTGAAATGAATTAAACCCTAAAGATAGCATCTAAAAGTAAGAAGACTAAGCAGATTTCTTCTTTGGGCAAAAATTATATAACAGCTTCACCCGTCTTCAAAAGGAGTGAAAGATTCTTTTCCAGAAGTGATAGGGTATTTTCTGTTTCAATAGCATGCCCCAGTCAGTGAGAGGCTGATCTAAGGATGTGACGGCCAACTCCCTCTAGTGTGCTACATATAATCTATATGAAATTCTTGTCTCCTTGGAGTTCTACACCGGTGCTGTCCAATATAAATATGGGCAAAACACAGATTTTAAATTTTCTAGTAGCCACATAAAAAGGTAAAAAGAATTAGGTAAAATTAATTTCGATAAAAGATTTTATTTAACCCAGTATATTCAAAATGTTACCATTTCAACATGCCATCAATATTAAACAATTATTGATGAGATATTTTACGTTCTTTTTTGGTACTGCATTAGTTATCCTGCAGCATGATAAATTACTACAGACTTAGCGGCTTAAAAAAATGTATTATGGGCCAGACGAGGTGGCTAATGCCTGTAATCCCAGCACTCTGGGATGCCGAGGCAGCAGGATTGTTTGAGCTCAGGAGTTTGAGACCAGCCTGAGCAAGAGTGAGACCCTGTCTCTACTAAAAATAGAAAGAGATTATCTGGACAACTGAAAACATACAGAAAAAATTAGCCAGGCATGGTGGCACATGCCTATAGTCCCAGCTACATGGGAGGCTGAGGCAGGAGGATCACTTGAGCCCAGGAGTTTGAGGTTGCTGTGAGCTAGGCTAGCACCATGGCACTCTAGCCTGGACAACAGAGTGAAACTCTGTCTCAAAAAAAAAAAAAAAGCATATTATGTCATAGTTTCTGTGGATCAGGAATCAGGATATAGCTTATCTCAGCCTTCTGTTTCAGGGTCTCTCACAAGGCTGCAAGCAAGGTGTCAGCCAGGACTGAGGTCTCTTCTGAAGCCTGATTAGAGAAGGATCCACTTCCAAACTCATATGGTTGTCGGCAGGATTCAGTTCCTTGTGGGCAATCAGACTAAGGGCCTTCCTTTGCCGGCTCTCAGTTAGAAGCCACTTTCAGTTCATAACTGTGGGCCTGTCCATAAGGTGGATTATTTCATCAAAGCCAGCAAAGAAGCAAGTCAATAGAGTCAGCTGCTAGCAAGATGGAAGTTACAGTCTTAAGTAACATAATCATGTAAGTGACATCCCATCCATCATCTTTGTCATATTCTACTGGTTAGAACCAAATCACAGGTTCTGCCTGTACGCAAAGGGGAGGAGAGTCCACAGAGGTGTGAACACTAGAAGACAGGAATTATTATTTAAGAGTCTGTCCCACCTGGGTGTACTGTCTCACACCTGTAATCCTATCACTTTAGGAGGCCGAGGTGGGAGGATTGCTTGAGGCCAGGAGTTCAAGACCAGCCTGACTAAGAGTGAGACCCTATCCTTACTAAAAATAGAAAAATTAGCCAGGTATCCTGGTGCATACCTGTAGTCCCAGCTATGTGGGAGGCTGAGGCAGGAGGATCTCATGACCATGTGTAAAAAAAAAATAAATCTGTCCCCCACACATACTAAGTCTTTGAGATCTACAGTTCTGTGTATTTTACATTTACAGCATATCTCATGTCAGACCAGCCACATTCCAAGTACTCAGTAGGCACTGGTTAGTGGCTCCCGTATTGGGCAGTGCTATTCTGTATTAACTAAACCCAGAGATCCCAATTATGGGGTACCCAAACACTGGTGTGAGTGATTGTGTTTCTGTACAGAGAATTCTTTTTTTTTTTTTTTTTGAGACAGAGTCTCACTCTGTTGCCCAAGCTAGAGTGCCATGGGCATCAGTCTAGCTCACAGCAACTTCAAACTCCTGAGCTCAAGCAATCCTCCTGCCTCAGCTTCCCAGATAGTTGGGACTACAGGCATGCGCCACCATGCCCGGCTAATTTTATATGTATATATATTTAGTTGTCCAGCTAATTTTTTTCTATTTTTAGTAGAGACGGGGTCTTGCTCTTGCTGGTCTTGAACTCCTGAGCCCAAATGATCCTCCCGCCTCAGCCTCCCAGAGTGCTAGGATTATAGGTGTGAGCCACTGCGCCAGGCCCTGAATTTTAAATTTTAGTTAGTTTAAGATAACCACATGCAGCTAGTAGCTACTATTAATATTAATATATTGGACAGCACAGCTTTAGATTATCATTGACCCACAATAATTTGCCCACATAATAGGCATGCTACCTCATTATAATTATTTTGTACAAAAAAAAAAAAAAACTCAGCCACTTAAAAGCTGGGTCATCTGAAGAACCTCCTTTAGGCTTTCTGTCCCTCATTTCCTTCACCTGGAAACCCAGCAAGAGGGACTAGATGTAAGAAGCCTGACAGCTCAAAGCTCAGTAGACTGACACCTGAGGGCTCAGTCCTTTTTGCCACATCAAGTCCTCTGGAGGGACAGCTGAAGGGGGCACCCCTTAATCCCTCCTCCAGGTGGAGAGCAGACAAATGCATATGCACCCAAGTAGATTCCAGAAGTTTCCTCCAGAGAGTGATAGATGATAAATTCATTTCAATTCATGACTCAGAGCACCGTGCTGAAAACATCTACCATTCTAATTCTTAAGAGGAAAGGGTAAAGGTCTCATTAGTGCAAAGCAATGCATCCTCAAGCCCTTCCATTTTTCGAGTTGTAGCATTATGTGGTATTAAATAGTTTATGATTTCATACAACTTCCTGTGTCGGAGATAAATCATTCAGCTTCTTTACCTTAGGTTTTTTGTGCCTTTCAAAGCTTGTAAAGTCAACTGGACTTATAATCAGGTTTACTAAGCCTGCTTATCTAATTTTCACCTGCAAGAAAAGCACTTTGCAATCGCTGAGCTCCAAGGAGAGAAAACGCTAAATCAATCCCCTTCCCAGATTCTCTGATATAACTGGGCTCATGCGTGCATAACAGCGTGGAAAGACCTATCTTGTCCTTTTTCCTTAAAAGGGAGGTGGGGTGGGTGAAGAGGGAGAGGAGATGAAGAAGGGAGGGAGTAGTGAGGGAGAGGGAGGGGAAGTAGGAGGGAGGAGGAGGGAGAAAAGGGAGAAGGCAAGGGAGGGAGGACAGCTGCTGTAGCTTGAGTGTCCGTCAGAATCACCTGGAGGGCTTGTTAAACCACAGATGGCTGGCCTCTGAGGGATTTGTTACATGTTTTTTATGTATATATATGCTTCAATATACATATACAGTTATGTTTTATATATGTGTGCGTTTGTTTTTTCCCATTACCACTCCACCCCCACCCCCACTTCCTATAGAAGCGCAGCAAGTGTAGACTGCTGCATGGTGGCTACTGCCAGCAACATGACCCAGTGCAAACATCTGAAAAGTCCTTCAAATGATTCCAGTTACCTGGCTGGGGCCTTTGGTGGAGAGCTGCTGGCCAAGAGCATGCCTGTGCACAGAGGCATGGCCTTCTCAGAATGTCACATCTCTCTGGCAGGACGCTTACTTTGCTACCAAAACTTGTCAAAGGCCATTCTGCTAAATAGCATTATAGTTTCCTGTCAAGAAGGAAGGAAATGGCCAGGCGTCATGCCTTACGCCTGTAATCCTAGCACTCTGGGAGGCCGAGGCAGGCAGATCGCTTGAGCTCAGGAGTTCAAGACCCCGCCTGAGCAAGAGTGAGACTCCGTCTCTACCAAAAATAGAAAAAATTAGCCAGGCATGGTGGCGCATGCCTGTAGTCCCAGCTACTCAGGAGGCTCAGGCAGGAGGCTCACTTGAGCCCAGGAGCTTGAGGTTGCTGTGAGCTAGGCTGACGCCACGGCACTCTAGCCAGGGCAACAGAGTGAGACTCTGTCTCAAAAAAAAAAAAAAAAAAAAAAGGAAGAAAATGGAGCTTTCTGCAGTGGTAGTGTCATAGCCAATGAGGTTTATCTGAGGCATGATTATTGCTCATTGAAGAAAGAAGAAAATCTATATATAAATATGTAAGGTTTTGATAAGGTTCTCCTTTGGTCATGTGTAAGTGTTTTATATTTTCATAGAGACATCATAGGTAAGGATGACTAAATTGTCCAATTCATTGGAGGGTATTAGAAAGATGTCCTGCTTGTCAGCAAAGTTCAAGGAGTTCAAATGAAGTCCCATTTGTCTATTTTTGTTTGTGTTGACTGTGCTTTTGAGGTCTTAGACATAAATTCTTTGCCTAAATCAATGTCCAGGAGAGTTTTCCCTAGGTTTTTTCCCAGTATTTTTATAGTTTTGGTTCTTACATTTAAATCTCTAATCCATTTTGAGTTGATTTTTACATATGGTGAGAAATAGGAGTCCAGTTTCATTCTTCTGCATCTGAC
>CAUYRT010043983.1:0-11312 GCA_963574885.1 Lepilemur ruficaudatus
AACAGAAGCATTGATCTTTGGAACAGGACTGAGAATCCAGAGATGAAACCATCTACATATGGTAACCTAATCTTTGATAAACCAGACAAAAATATACATTGGGGAAAAGAATCTCTTTTCAATAAATGGTGCTGGGAAAACAGGATAGCCACATGCAGAAAAACGAAACTGGATCCCTACCTCTCACCTCTCAGAAAAATACACTCAAGATGGTTAACAGACCTAAACCTAATGCAGGAAACCTTAAGAATCCTAGAAGAGGATGTTGGGAAGACCCTCTCAGACATTGGTCTAGGCAAAGAATTCTTGAAGAAGACCCCCAAAGCAATTAACGCAACAACAAAAATAAACAAATGAGATATGATCAAATTAATAAGCTTTTGCACAGCCAAAGAAACCATCACTAGAGCAAATAGACAACCTACAGAATGGGAGAAAATATTTGCTCTGTACACCTCCGACAAAGGTCTGATAACAAGAATCTACCTAGAACTCAAAAGAATTAACAAGAGAAAATCAAACAACTGCATTTTTAAATGAGCAAAGGAGATGAACAGAAACTTTTCCAAAGAAGACAGAATAATGGCCAGCAAACACACAAAAAAAGTTCATCATCTCTAATCATTAGAGAAATGCAAATCAAAACCACAATGAGATACCACCTAACCCCAGTGGGATTGGCCTCTATCAAAAAATCCCAAAACAACAAATGCTGGTGAGGATGTGGAGAGACAGGAACACTCTTACACTGCTGGTTGGACTGCAAATTGGTGCAACCTTTGTGGAAAAGAATTTGGAGATTCCTCAAAGAGCTAAAAATAGAATTACCATTCAATCCAGCGATAGCATTATTAGGCATCTAGCCAAAACAGCATAAGGCATTCCAGCATAAAAACATCTGCACCCAAATGTTTATGGCAGCACAATTCACTATTGCTAGGTCATGGAAACAACCCAAGTGCCTGTCAATTCATGAGTGGATTATTAAAATTTGGTATACGTTTACAATGGAATAGTACTCAATTTTAAGAAATGACAGTGAACTAGCATCGCTTATATTATCCTGGATTAAGCTTGAGCCCATTATTCAAAGTGAGGTGACACAAGACCAGAAGAATGGGCCCTACTTGTACTCGCCATCAAACTGGTATTGACTGATTAACACTATGGTGCTCAAATGGTTGGAGTGTTCACTAGGGATTTGAGGTTTGGGGGGTAGACTCACATCCGAGAGATGTGGCGAGCACTATGAAGGGGAGGGACATGCTTGAAATGTATTTGGGGATGGGTATTAGGGGTCACAATAGGGGCTGGGAAATCCTCTAAAACTGATTTATGTGAATAGCTGTACAACTTGGTAAATTTACTAATAACCATTTAATTGTACACTTAAAATGGAGTAAAGACATGATATGTAAATTACACTTCCATAAAGAAAAAAAAAAGAAAAGATGACATATTATGTTGCCTGATTTTATTTTTCTCCTCATCAGACATTTACAAATCAAAACACTTGCCCACCATCCAGATATGTACATTTTGGTCCTAGATAAAAAAAAGGATGTTTTTTCAAAGATGCACTAATATTTTAGGTTGAATTTTATGCAAATAACTATCTACTCATGAAGGAGAGTGACTGGCATGATGTGGAAAATTTCAGGAAATTTTTTTTTAAGTCAGAGGAACACACAATTTCACTTTTCCTTATGTTATGTAATAGTCTTTTGGAAAGTGGTGTGTAAATTAATTATATGCCACATCATGGTTGCTATGCACTACTGTAACATTATTTAAAACTCTTTTGTAAATCACTGTGTAAAATGGAAAAGGAGAACATGATTATATTAGGTGATTCTCATCAATAAAGAAAAAATGGAATCATTTCCCCCTTGGGTATGTCTGACATCATTGTAAAGGTAATTTTCACATGAGAAATACTGTTGGATGATTATGAAAGGTATATAAATAGCAGGATCAAATTAAACACAGGTCACTAGGTTGCCAAGTTAATATAAATATTCCAAAAGTACAATTAATTTCAGATTTTCTGGATAAACATAACCTTTGAATAGGATAAGAGAGAAATATTATGGCTGCATGACCTGATGTTTTGACTATATTCGCCCAAATGTAGTTTGATCACCTTTTCTTTCTTTGACAGCTTTATTGAAGTATAATTGATATAGAAAGAACTATAAATATTTAATATGCACAATTTGATGAGTTTGAACATATATAATATAAATACCTATGAGATCATCACAACCGTCAAAGTAATAGACATACCCATCACCTCCAGACATTTCCCTGTGTTCATCTGGTTTTCTGTTTGCTTGCTTTCTGTTTTTGTGGTAAGATCACTTAACGTGAGATCTACCCTCTTAACAAATTCTGAAGTGCACAATACTGTACTGCTAACGACAGGCACTATGTTGTACAACAGATCTCTAGAACTTACTCTTTTAGCACAATTGAAACTTTATAACCCACTGAAGAACAGCTCCCCATTTACCGCACGCTGCCCCTGGCAACCACTATTGCACTCTCTGCTTCTCTAAGTTTGACTATTATGGAGACCTCATGTAAGTGGAATCATGCAGTATTTGTCCTTCTGTGACTAGCTTATTTCACTTAGCACACTGTCCTCTGAGTTCATCCATGTTCTCACAAATGGCAAAAATTCCTTCTTTTTTAAGGCTGATCATGTTTTCAAACTAAAAATTGGAATACCTCACCCTACATGTTGTTTAGAATACATGGATCCTGGATCATGCCACACTCATGATTCCACATTTTTTTGCCAGACATTTATCCTCATCTGATATGAATCTGGAGTTGGATTTGAATGAGGCAGGAATGGGATTATCATGGAAAGGTCCTAGGATATGAGTCTGAGCAGTTTCCCGATTTCCCAATTAGTCTTATAGCAGGATTTAACTGTTAGCTGTATCATTTCTGTGTATGTATATAAAAATTTACACAAATATATTAACACAAATCAGTAAGAGATTTACTTCACTGGTTTGTTTGCTTTAGACTAATATTAAATTTGTTTATATCTTGAAATACAAACCAGAAGACTGCTGGGGGGAATACAACTGGCAAGTCTGATAATATTAAGCATTTAATTTATGAGTTTTAAACTAAATTAGATTAAAATTAAGCAAGCATGTAATTTCCATTTGAACAAATGAGAATATTTAAATACCATCAAAAATGTGTTCACTCCCATTGGAAAGGGAAAAAGGAATGTGTCCTGTGCCAGATTAGTAGCATGAGAATGTCCTGTATAATGTACCTCTTCCCTGTGCAATCATTTGTTCAATTATGTATGTAATTTAGTATCATTGAATAGATGTTTTCAGTTTTTTTTAATTTTTATTTTTAATTATTATGGGTGCATAATAGTAGTGTATATTCATAGGGTCATGTGATGTTTTGATACAGGCCTATGATGTACATTAATCAAGTCAGGATAATGGGGTATTCATCACTTAAGCATTTATCATTTCTTTGTGTTAGGGGCATTCTAATTTCACTCTTTTAATTATTTTAAAGTCTATTACAACTTATCATTGATTATATTCATTTTGTTGTTCTACCAAATATTGTTCATTCTATTTAACTATCTCACTATATTTTTGTACCCATTAACCGTCCCCATTTTATTTCCCCATCCCTGCTACCTTTTCCAGCCTCTGGTAACCATCGTTCTATTCTCCATCTCCATGAGATCAATTGTTTTAATATTTAGCTCCCACAAATGACAGAGAACATGCAAGATTTGTCTTTCTGTGCCTGGTTTATTTCAGTTAACATAATGTTCTCCAATTCTATCCATGTTCTTGCAAATGACAGGATTTCATTCATTTTAATGGCTATATTATGTTGCATTGTGTGTATGCACTACCTATTTTAGAAAGTAAAATACATGATAGGTATATGATGAAATAACTTCCTCTTATCCCTTTACCACATCCATCCATTTCTTCCAAATAAATACTGTTATTTATTTATGAATTAAAAAATGGAAAAGCAAAGAATTTGGAGAAAGGGAATAACAGTTAACTTGATTCTTCCAAGTGTAATCATAGAAGAGTTTCTACAGCAGGGCAAATTAATGAGTTTAGGATAAAAAGATGCAGCTATAGAGGAAGGAAATAATTTCTCACAGAACAGTTATCAGTGTCCTATTTTCATCTAAAGTTATTTTTTCCCTAGCTCAGAATCTTCCTGTAGGTTGTTAAGTGTGATGATTCATATTCATAGGCTGGAATAATGTAATAAAATATTGCAAATACAAAATTTTCTTACATGTATCCTTATGTGTGAAAAGTACATATGGGACAGAATGCAGTTAATGGAAAACCAAGGTTTGTGAATCAATAGCTGCAGGGGTCTGGAGAGTCCCCAGAGGCTGTGAAATCTAACAGACAGCTGCAGCCAGCATTCCTATCCCCCTGATAAGGACAGAACTACCTCCTCCCTTATTTCTACAGGATGAGACTGACCCAAGGGTCCCAGAAACTGGTTGTTTAAAAAAAATTTTTATTGCAGCAGCTGTTCTAACCCAGGGACTCATTCCCCCCTTAAAAATCCTGTATAAACCCAAGTCTTTCCCTCCCTCAGGGTGGACGCTGTTTTCACCTCCACCCACCTAGATGCCCAAAATAAAGAGCATTTTGCTACACATGAGGCTTCATGTCTGTCTCTTTCTTGGCTCCAGACCTACCAATGTGTGTTTGCAATCTATATCTAGCTTTATAAGTTCATATACAAGTTCACATAAATGTATAATATACATCTAGCTTGTCAATGTTAGTTGAAAGAATTTATGGACATCTAGTAACAAATATCAGATATATGGCTATATACTCAACAGTAAATTGTGTTCATAGGTAACAAATCTATACCAAAATTTATGAATAGCAGTAAATTGTAGAAAATCATGTTACATTATAAAACCTATCAAAATTATTTAAAATACTGCAATATAAATATCAAGTGAAAAAATGCTTCCATGTTGCAAGATGAGGCATAGTTTTTAGTTATATGTTACCTGAATTATCATTCAATTTGTAGCTTAATTAGAACTTTTAATATTACTATTAAAACAATGATCTAGTATATCAGAATAATTAAATTGAATAAAATAAATGAAAAAAATGATTGGATGGCTGTGTGAATATATACATATTTCTCAAAATGAATAAGAACTGGAATTTTGTGAATACCAACTGTGTGTGTGTTTATAAAAATGTGTGGGTATCACACATTACATAGATATAGATGTAGATATAGGTAAGTAGTTGGTATTAACAAGGCTCCATTTCTCATTCCTCCTGGGGTTAGTGCTTTTAAAGAAAAAGTAAACACCCTAGAGGTTTCCTAAAGTGTCTTCCTTTTTCAATAGTAATGCCTTTCCACTTTACAGTTGAGAGGAGCTTTCTGTGCACTTATCTCTTTCCCTAAGGAGACTTTAAATTTCAAAGAAAATTTATCTCAATGTTGTCTGTTACGTGGCTTGTCCCAGGAGGCATCTTCCAGGAGTAATTGGTAAGACCATGAGGCACAATTGAAAAAGAGATGCCAGTGACTGCCTAACAAAGCTTCTACCTCTGGAGACAACCTTGAAGTGTTTAGTATGTATGCCCTGATGGATCATCTTGCTCTTCAGAAAACATAGTTTTGAGGCACCTCAACAATTATGTACTTATTAACTTTGTGAAACATTTATAACATTTTAACAATACAATTATTTGTAAGCTTTCTAATGAGCCCCCAAGTGACCTACTGGTAGAACAAAAACTTTCTTGACAAGAGCCAATTTCCAGGAGACTACTTTTAATTGCATGAAAACTGCAAAATGATAGCTTTAAGCAGCTGATGTTTGCTCTGTGACAAATGAGTGGACTGATTGCTGGTACAGGTCTTGGTGAGCACACATCTTTAGTACAGATTAACAATTGCTATTGTCTGTAGTTTTGGAAGGAAAATAAATACTGCAGGGGCTTCCAAAGTTATTCTAGTTACCTATACTCTACATTAGGAGAAAGAATTTAATCTCCAAAATTACAAATACCTCTTTGTTTTGTGTCTTAATGGACTGGAATAATCTAATGAAATATTCCAAATAGACTGATTCAATCCCTCATTGTTTTAAAATGTTCCATGAAAACAATAAACCCTGTTGCTAATTTTCAATATAGTATTATATATACACTATTTAAGAATATAGCTTTTAGAATCAAATGTGTTTGAACAAAGGCCCCCCAATTATTGGGTATGTGATTTAGGGAAATCTAGTTAATCCTATAGCTTAAAGTAAGAAAAAAGATGGCAGTAGTACCTCTCTCATGTCACTATTGTTAATGTCAAATAGGTTATTATATATTGATCATATTATATATCATCACACATAATAAGCATGCAAGAAATGTTAGCTCTTATCATTCAGCCACCCTTATAGCACTATGTTGGATTACTTTTTCTAATTTTGTATGAATTTATGCGGTACAGGTGCAACTTTGTTACATGCATAGACTGCATTGTGGTCAAGTCAGGGCTTTTAGGATGTCCATCACCTGAATAACATATATTGCAACATCACCTGAATTAACAATATATGTATTGTACCCATTAAGTAACTTCTCAGCATTCACTTCCCCACCCCCTCATTCATCCAAGTCTCCACTGTCATTCCACTATCTACATCCATGTGTACACATTATTTAGCTCTCATTTATAACTGAAAACATGAGGTATTTGACATTCCGTGTTGGATTTTTTTCACTTAACATAAAAGCATCCAGTTCCATTCATGTTGCTGCAAAAGACATAATTTCATTCTTTTTATTGGCTTTAATAGTGTTACATTATGTGTTCATATATCATGTTTCCTTTATCCAATCATCAATTGATAGACACTTAGGTTGATGCCATATCTCTGCTATTATGAATAATGCTGCAATAAACACATGAAAGCAAGAATCTTTTTGATATAATAATCTCATTTCTTTTGAATAGAAGCTCAATAGTGGGATTGCTGGATCAAATGGTAGTCCTATTTTTAGTTCTTTGAGAAACTTCCATAGAGTCTTATATGGAGATTGTATAAATGTACATTCCAATCAAGAGTGTATAAGTCACCTCTTTTCTCAGCATCTTCACCAAAATCTATTCATTTTTTCATTTTTAATAATGCTCATTCTGACTAGTATGAGATACTATCTCATTGTGGTTTTAATTTGCATTTCTCTGATGATTAGTGATGTTGAGCATTTTTTCATATTTTTTGGCTATTTGTATGTGTTCTGTTGAAAAATCTCTATTCATGTGCTTTGCCCACTTTTTGTTACAAAATGATTTTTTTTGTTTTTTTTAAATTAGGTATATTATGGGGTACAAACATTTTGGTTACATGTAATGCACTTGCCTCACCCAAGCCAGGCTTAAGGTTTCACACCTTAGGTTTAAGTCTGTTATCCATCATGAATTGATTTTTGTGAGAAGTGAAAGGTGGGGATCCAGTTTCAATCTTCTGCAAGTGGTTATCCAGTTTTTCCAGAACCACTTATTGAATAGAGATTGTTTTCCTCAATGTATACTTTTGTCTGCTTTGTCAAAGATTAGATGACAATATGAGGATGGTTTTATATCTGGAATCTCTGTCCTATTCCAAAGGTCTATATCTCTGTTCTTGTGCCAATACTATGATGTTGTGGTTACTATAGCTTTGTTGTAAAGTTTGAAGTCTGGCAGACTGATGCTTCCCAATTTGTTCTTTTTGCTTAAGATTGCTTTCTCTATACTAGGTCTTCTTTGGTTCCAGATGAAGTGTAGAATTATTTTTTTAAAATCTGTAAAGAATGATGGTACACTTTTAATGGGATTATTTGGTTTTTGTTGTTGTTGAATTGGTTGAGTTCTTTATAAACCCTGTATATCAGTGCCTTGTGGGATGAACAATTTGCAAAAATTTTCTCCCATTCTGGAGGTTGTCTGTGAACTCTGTTGATTATTTCTTTGCTGTGAAGATGCTCTTTAATTACGTACCATGTTTAAAATTTTGTTTTTGTTGCATGTGTTTTTGAAGTCAGGGTCATGAATTCTTTACCTAGATTTATGTCTAAAAGAGTTTTCCTTAGATTTTTTCTAGTATTTTTATAGACATGGATCTTACATTTAAGACTTTAGTCCATCTTGAGTTGATATTTGTATGTGGTGAGAGATACCAGTTTCATTCTTCTGCATATGGCAATCCAATTTTCCCAGAACCATTATTTTTTTCCAAGATCATTATCGAAAAGTATGTCCTTTCCTCAGTGTATGCCTTTGTCAAATTTGTCAAAGGTCAGCTGGATGCATATGTGGCTTAATTTCCTGGTTCTCTATTTTTATTCCATTGATCTATGTGTCTATTTTATATCAGTGCCATGCTGCTTTTAATACTACAGCCTTGTAATATTATTTGATGTCTGGTAATATGACAACTTCAAATTTGTTCTTTTTGCTCAGGATTTCTTTGGTTATTTGGCCTATTTTTTGGTTCCATATGTATTTTAAGATTTTTTTCCTAATTCTGTGAAAAATGACCTTGGTATTTCCTAGGGACTGCATTGAATCTATAGATTGCTTTGGGTAGTATGGTCATTTTAACCATATTAATTGTTCTGGTTCATAAGCAGGCAAAGTTTTTACATTTATTTGTGTCATTTACAATTTCTTTCATCAGTGTCCTGTAGTTTTCCTTGGAGAGATGTTATTTAAATATATTCACATTCTTTTTGAAATATATTCCTAGATTTTTTTTTGCAGCTGTCTTGATTTCTTTCTTAGCTAGATCTTTACTTGTATATAAAAATGCTACTCATTTTTGTTCATTGATTTTGTATCCTGAGAGTATACTGAATTTGTTTATAAAATGTAATGGTTTTTTGGTTGTGTCTTTAGAGTTTTTTAGATGTAAGATCACATCATCAGTGAACAGGGATAATTTGACTTCCTCTTTTCCAATTTATATGCCTTTTATTTCTTTCTCTTACTTGATTGCTAGGGCTAGGACTTCCAGTACTATATTAAACAACAGTGGTGAAAGTGGGCACCCTTGTCTTGTTTCAGTCCTTAGAGGAAATCCTTTCAACTTTCCTTGTTCAGTATGATGTTGGCTGTGGGCTTTCCATATACGGCCTTTTTTATTTTGAGGGTGTTCCTTCTAGGCCTAGTTTGGTGAGAGTTTTTATCATGAAGAAATGCTGAATTTTACCAAATGCTTTTTCTGCATCTATTAAAATGATCATATGGGGTTTTTTTTGTTGTTGTTTTGTTTTTTTTGAGACAGAGTCTCACTCTGTCACCCGGGCTAGAGTGCCGTGGCATCAGCCTAGCTCACAGCAACCTCAAATTCTTGGGCTCAAGCAATCCTCCTGCCTCAGCCTCCTGAGTAGCTGGGACTGCAGGCATGTGTCACCATGCCCAGCTAACTTTTTTGTATATATTTTTAGATGTCCAGCTAATTTCTTTCTATTTTTAGTAGAGACAGGGTCTTTCTCTTGCTCAGGCTGGTTTCAAGCTCCTGACCTTGAGCGATCCTCCCTCCCCAGCCTCCCAGAGTGCTAGCATTACAGGTGTGAGCCACTGCGCCCGGCCGAGAAATGAATTTTTTAATGTGGTATATATACACAATGGACTTTGCTTTTATTTATGTGGTGAATTACATTTATAGATTTGCATATGTTGAACCATCCCTTCATCTCTGGGATGAAGCCCACTTGATCATGATGGATTTTTTTTTGATGAGCACCTGAATTCAGCTTGCTAGGATTTTGTTGAGAATTATTGCATGTAAGGGATATTGGTCTGTAGTTTTCTTTTTTTTTGTTGTTGCATTCTTTCCTAGTTTTGGTATCAGAGTGATGTTGGCTTCATAAAGTGTGTTGGAAGGATTCTTTCCTTCTCAATGTTGTGGAATAATTTCTGCAAAATATGCACCAGCTCTTCTTTGTACATCTTATAAAATTTGGGTGAAACCTTCTGGTCCGGGACATTTTAGGAGGTTTTTTATTGCTGCTTCACTTTTAGTATTTGATGTTGGTCTGTTCAGAAATTCTATTTCTTCCTGACTGAGCTTAGGCAGGCTGTATGTTTTGAAAAATGTGTCCATTTCCTCTATGTTTTCAAGTTTATGTGCATATAGGTCTTTACAGTATTCATAGATGATATTTTGTATTTCCATGGTATTGGTTATAATCTCTCTTTTTTTCATTCCTGATTGGGCATATTAGAGCCCTTTCTTTTCTTCCCTGCTTCTCATTACTCTAGCAAGAGGAATGTCAGGGAAAATTGGATAGCCACATGTAGAAGACTGAACCAGGATCCTTACCTTTCACCTCTCATAAAAATCAACTCATGGTGGATAATAGACTTAAACCTAACGCATGAAACTTATAAGAATTCTAGAAGAAAATATTGGAAAAACTCCTATCAATATTGGCTTAGGGAAAGAATTTATGAAGAAGACCCCAAAGGCAATCACAACAACAATAAAAATAAATAAATGGGACCTGATAAAATTAAAAAGCTTCTGCACAGCCAAAGAAACTACCACAAGAGCAAACAGACAACCTACAGAATAGGAGAAAATATTCACATGCTACACGTCTGATAAAGGGCTGATAACTAGAATCGATATGGAACTCAGGAAAATCAGCAAGAAAAAATCAAACAACCCTATCAAAAAGTGGGCAAAAGACATGAACAGAAACTTTTTAAAAGCAAATAAATTAATGGCCAAGAAACATATGAAAAAATGCTTAACATCTCTAATCATCAGGGAAATGCAAACCAAAACTACAATGAGATAGCACTTATCTCTAGTGAAAATTGCCCATATCAAAAAGTTCCAAAACAATAAATGTTGGCATGGATGTGGAGAGATAGGAACAGTCATACACTGCTGGTGGTACCACAAACTAGTACAACCTCTGTGGAAAGTAATATGGAGATACCTCAAAGAGCTACAAGTAGAACTATCATTTGATCTAGCAATCCCATTACTGGGCATCTACCCAAAGGAAAAAAAGACATTCTATAAAAAAGACATCTGCACTTGAATGTTTATTACAGCACAATTCACAATTGCAAAGATGTGGAAACAACCCAAGTGCCCATCAATACATGAGTGGATTAATAAAATGTGATATATGTATACCATGGAGTTCTACTCAGCCACAAAAAACAATGGTGATCTAGCACCTCTTGTATTATCCTGGATAGAGCTGGAGCCCATTCTACTAAGTGAAGTATCACAAGAA
>CAUYRT010043987.1:0-11081 GCA_963574885.1 Lepilemur ruficaudatus
TCACACCTGTAATCCTAGCACTCTGGGAGGCTGAGGCAGGTTGAATCGCTCAAGGTCATGAGTTCGAGACCAGCTTGAGCAAGAGCAAGACCTCGTCTCTACTGTAAATAGAAAGAAATTAATTGGCCCACTAAAAACACACAGAAAAAAATTAGCCCGGCATGGTGGCGCATGCCTGTGGTCCTAGCTACGTGGGAGGCTGAGGCAGAAGGATTGCTTGAGCCCAGGAGTTTGAGGTTGCTGTGAGCTAGGCTGACGCCACGGCACTCACTCTATGAGACTCTGTCTCAAAAAAAAAAAAAAAAAAGGAATGCCATTTATTTTGCTTGCTTATGAGACTCCCTATAAAATACATTAAAATTAGTTGGGCTTGTTGGCTAGTCTTTGGAGACCATGAGAATGAGGGAAGAGTAGAGAATGAGTCCCACTCCTGGCCAGCTTGGGATGGTAGCAGTGCTGAGGAGAAAAGGAAATCCAACAATCTCCAACACCAGGGGCAGGGAAAAAGAAAAAGAGCTCAGAGAGGTGGAAGGATATATATAGGCAGCCCCAGGGCTTAGGAGATAGCTCAGGCAGCGACAGCTAATTCGTCACACAATGGGTGTGAGTGTTGGGAGCAATGCAGACCCTTCCCAGGGAGTGTACCCGCGCACACACACATCACTTCTGAGAATGAATTTGATCACAGAATGTGTCCCACATCCCTCTTACCAACTGATTTGGGGGCTTAAGTAATCATAACACTGTTAAACCATCAGTTCAATTGAACAGTATAGAGAAGTGTCAAACCAAATTCAATGAAAGTGTCATCAACTATAACATGTATAAATGAGCTAAAGAAATAGTGAAAGGATAGAGGAGGGAAAATTGACTTTTAACTTGATCTTGCAGATAAAGCTGACCTTTTGAATAAACGAAGCTGGATACCAAGCCATGAAATGACGTGTATTCCCCCTCACAACATTTTAAAAAGCTAAGATTATTTAGTGGTTTAGAGAATCGGTGAGGGATCTGACCAACATGTAAGATATTGTATGCCAGTGATCATTCAGTAAAGCTTAGAAAGTGACCACCAAAATATGTAGTGATATGGGAAACATTTATTTGAACATTATTGAAGCCAAGCTGTGCTGTAAGCATTTTAAAATATATAATCTGGTTTATTTTGACAAGTGTATAGGCAGATATTATTATTACCTCGTTTTACAAAAAGAGAAACTGAGGCACCAAGGCTAAGTAACTGCCCCAAAGTCACACAGCTAATAAATTGATACCCATGCCATCTGCACCAGAATCCCTGTTACTACCATTGGCCTACAATGCCATTGAAAGCAATAGTTATCAGCACGCATTCCAACTAGGAAAAGTTTTTACTACTTTCAAAATCACATGCTTCTTCTACAAACACTCTAAAACACTTTGCATTTACTGCTGGCATGCCTTACAGAGAATTCTAGAGAGAGCCTAGAGCCTGTGTGCTAAAATGAAATTCTGTGATGAATTTTAATCTATGAGTGGGTAGATGTCATTTATATTTATTACTGGATCAAATTATTGGATACCAGTATCACCATGATAATTCATTCCTTATTTTGGTCTTATACCAGCCAATGTTTGAAAGCTACATTCAAAGAAAGATTTTTTTTTCTAAATCCTTATCACTTTGTATGTTATCTCATATTAATTTAAGCAGATCAAACATCCAAGCTCTAAATCCTAGTTAGAAAGATATATATACAAAAAAAATACAAATGAATGTGTCTGTTTACACACATACAGTTTTATAGATGACAACCACACACGAGACTGGTGCCCAGAGCTGTGCTTATATATGTCATCTCTGACATAATTTTAACTGCCTATTGCCAAGGAATATACTGAGTGCTTATGATATACATTGTACCCAAATTATAAAACCACAAACCTTCCAAATGTGAATTTTATTATCTTCCCCTCCACCCCAAAGATGTGTATCTTACATGTGATCTGGGTAGTAAAAAGAGATTGTCTGCCCTCACGTCTTAATTCTCCTAGACATCCTTGACACTGTCCTGTATAAAGAAACCATGAATAACTTAGTTTTAATATATTTGTTTGTCTCACTTATGCCTGATTAGAGCAATTGAGAAAAATTACATTCATAAATCTTCTTGCCAAGATAGTTAATTATGCACGAAATACTCCAAGCTGCTTCTGATTTTCATTAATGAAGCAGATTATCTGCAAAATAAGATGCTGCTAGAGCTAAAAAGAAAGGTCAGCTGCTCATCTTTAAATGTAAAACGAATGCACATTTTTACATCTGAAAAACAATGATAAAGAAAGAACATGCTATGATTATGTTTACGAGACTATCGCATCCCAATTGAGATAGAAAAGTACGTGGTTTTTATTTATTCTTGTTCTGCATTTGATGGGAATCTTAAGTCACCATCATGCTGGTCACTTGATTTCCTTTCCAAAGGAGAATTAGCTGAACTATTATAGTTCAAAAGCATCAGGTCATAAGCACTTAGAAATAGAGAAGCACTAAATGTATCTTTTAAGTGATCCTTATGAGAGAAGACACATCCCATATTCAGACATCCACATTATTATTATCAGTAATCTTTGTTCTAATTCTCCACTTAATTTCCCTTTTTCTTAAGTGGTTAACATGATTGACAAAGCTGATAGTTTATTAAGTAAAGTTTGGCAGCTCCTATGTTCCCTTAAAGTAAGTACAGAACTGACAAAAAATCTTTGCCCTCCAATAGAACGTCACTCCACAATGTTCTAGGATTGTCAGGTAGATCGTGCAGTTACATGACCATCAAAAAACCCAAATTACTGAGTCACACTCAGTGTGATGTCCCTTCTTCACCATCGTAGCATCAACAAAACTTTAGAACAGAACATTCAGCAAAACTTAAGAACTCAGGTAAGATAATTTATGTTTATACTTACCTGGATTTTAAAATATTTCCTTGTTCACATAATTATCAACACAGTAAGCATTAATTATTGTTTATAATATTAAGAAACTGAAGAGATTTTAATTCTTCATGAAGACATTGTTTAAATTGCGTTATATTCAAATAGCAGAATACTATATTATATCCATTAATTAATTATTCTCCTTTCGACACAAAAGGAAAATAGACTATGTCTACGATTTGTTCAATTTAATAAATACCAGTTTATAATACAGGAAATATAGGTTAATTCCATTAGTTTTTGTTTGTTTGTTTACTTTTTTCTTCAGTAGATGTGGGTGTTCCTGTTGTCTCATGCTTGTATAAGTCTAGAAGGTGGCAGTATGCCAGAATGCTAACACCAATCATCTGCATGGATGGTGGTCTCTACATTTCTAACAAATGAGCATTATAAAGTCACAAGCAGGAAAAAAATGCTACTTTTTGTTTTAAACTATTAACTCAGTGCCCATTGAACGAGGATGGCTGTTAAGTTTATAAAAGTGACTTTTATTTAATCACACCCTGTGAACTCAATATAAATAATGAAATTGGCCTTCAAATCCAAGACCAGTCTTTACTTGAGCATGATGGTGGAGGGGCTAGGAGTGGAGGAGTGTAATATGTTGAGCCTTCACTGTCCTTTTCAGACATGATGGTAGCAATTGCTAATACAAAGATAGCAAGTTACTCTGTTCCAGGTTCAGTTTCAAGCACTTGACATATAATAACTCATTTGATCATCAACACTTTGAGGTAGATACTATTAGTATCCACATTTTTACAGAAAACTGAATCTCGGAAAAGTTAAATAATTTCTCAGTTACTCAACTGGTAAGTGGTAGAGCCAGGATTTGAACCTGGCCAACAGCCCGGCCCCAAAATCTGTGCCGGTACAAGCATGAAGAGACAACAGTTACCTGTATTAATTATTCCAGCCCCATCACTGCTGCAAGCAAGAGAAAAGGTAACATGGGTGTTTCAAGATTAAGGACCTAAATTTTATCTTTAAGGAAATGGATTTCTTATTTATTGACAGATTGTATTTAAAATAATATTTATTCTTCTTCTTATAACTAAATTAAGTTTGGTTCAAGGACTGTTAGGAATGGAGTCTAAATGAAAGCCTAGTTCTCTTAACCCCAAATGTGCATCTTAAAACCTTACTATGCCCACGACAGCCTCTTATAACTAAATAGCATTACGAGACCTCAGCATGTATACAGCAATAATGCTAAACCCAGGGGAATGAATCTGGGTTGGATGAGAAAGAATTCATAAATTGTGAGACTTAACCAAAGAGAGGGAAGGTAAAGAAACTAACATTTATTAAGCACCTTTTAAAATGCTAGGCATTGTGCCTACATATTTTATACATATTTCATTTAATCCCTGTGAGTTAAATATTATTTCCAATTTAAAGATGAGGCCCATCAATACAGCAATGAGATACGGCTATACACCTATTAAAGTGGCCAAAATCCAGAACACTGACAACATCACATGCTGGCAAAGATGTGGAGCACCAGGAAATCTCATTCTTTGCTGGTGGGAATACAAAACGGTACAGCCACTTCCGAAGACAGTTTAGCAGTCTCTTTACAAAACTAAACATATTCTTACCATACAATCCAGCAATCATGCTCCTTAGTATTTGCCCAAATGAACTAAAAACGATTTCTACCCAAAAAGCTGCACATGGATGTTTATAACTGCTTTATTCACAATTGTCAAAATTTGGAAGCAACCAAGATGTCTTTCAGTAGGTGAATGCATGAATAAGCTGTGGTATTTCCAGACGATGGAATATTCAGCACTAAACAGAAATGAGCCATCAAGCCATGAAACAATATGGAGGAAACTTAAATGCATATTACTAAGTGAGAAATGCCAATCTGAAAAGGCTATCTACTGCATGATTCTAACTATATGACATTGTGGAAAAGGGAAAACTATGGAGACAGTGAAAAGTTCCGTGGTTGCTAGGGGTTGGGGGAGGGTGCAATGAATAGGCAGAGCACAGAGGGTTTTTAGGGCAGTGAAAATAGTCCGTATGATACCATAATGATGCATATATGTCATTATACATTTATCCAAACCCATAGAGGTACAACACCAGGAGACCTCTCTCCGCATCATCTCTCCCTAAAAATTTCTTCCACTTAGTCTATGTAGATTTGAGTATGGCATTGTGGCAATCAGAAATGCTGCAATAAATATTCCATCTATTTGAGATGGGGGGTTATAAAGAGAGCTCTGTCTGCTCTTACCCACATATGACCAGAATGGAAGGAATGCAAGGCCAGCATACTAACAACTGATCGGAGCCCTGCCTGCTGTCTGAGTAATGAGCTCTAATAAGCCTGCAAACCCATCAACCCCCAAAGCCCTCCGACTACTCAGTGTTCAGTCATAGGCCAAGGTCATATTTCTCCATTGGCACTAGATCACTCTTTTAAGAACATTATCTCTATTGGGGGCCAGCAGACTGTTTTTTACTGATTTTAGTAACAATCTAGTAAAATTCAGCACCATAATGCCTATCCAACTTCCAAGAAAACTGCAATTAACATTTTAGAATTTTAAGAAGCATGTCTAAAAGTAGTGACCTGGAAGGAAGTGAGAATCCAACAATAGAGCACAGTCATTTTCAAAACCACCCATGGGTGTTCTGCCATTTATAAAATCAGTATTATAATGAAAGAAAATAAAAATCTTTTTTAATATTACTTA
Source organism: Lepilemur ruficaudatus (assembly GCA_963574885.1). Taxonomy (NCBI): domain Eukaryota; kingdom Metazoa; phylum Chordata; class Mammalia; order Primates; family Lepilemuridae; genus Lepilemur; species Lepilemur ruficaudatus. The sequence continues at coordinate 5,688 of CAUYRT010043987.1, forward strand.
TTTGGGAAACAACATGGTAGTTTGGACGAAAGGCTTTTGGAGCCAAGACCAAAGAATTTGACCAGGAAGACTGAGAAACTGTGCCATGGTATGGCTAATCTACATAGTAACCAATGAGCTGAGGCCAGGACATCAGCCAATGCCCCTTCGGGTTACCTGGTTTTCTTGTTGGTCCCACTGACATATCTGCAGAACCTGACCCAATTCTTGCCACTGTTGCTTCAGGTACTTGTCTAGTTGCCTCCTCCTGTCCTGCAGAAGTTCAAGAAGGCTGTCGATCTTCAGACAGCTGCTGTGAGCACCCTGAATCAACTCGGGATTGATGTTAGGTCCATCACACTTGAATTTGTCTATGAAGTCCGTGAGTTGTTGACTTTTGTTTAAAAGGGCTAGAGATCGTTCTAAGAGTTCTAGAAGAAAATCACACAGAAAAAGGAATGATGAGATGAGCAAGAGTAATATTTGCATTCTTCATAATTTAAAATAAATGTGGATTTTATGTTAATAAATAATAAGCTGTACTGCAAGGAATTTAAATGTGTAAACATAAACTGCCTATAATACTTGAAAGAAACAACAGGTCATACATCTTGGCCTAACATTTGCAATAGCACTAACTGCTAAACGAGAGGATGCTACAGTTCAGTGATGGTGTGATTCAGTATAGGCCGTGGAAAAATCAGGGGATGTTGACACTGCTCAGTCAGTTTTCAGCGGTGGTTAAGTGTTCTACATCCTGAGGTGACTGGACTAAATCTGAAGTTTAATGGCTGATGCCTATAGTGGCCAAACAAAACCTCAATGAACGTGGTGTGCAGGTGCCCAGATGTCAGGGACCACAGCACAGTAGAAAATGCTTGCTTACTAGCCGAGTCAGCTGTCACTAGTTCTGGCCAGCTGTTGACATGAGGGAGGATGGGCCCAGGGTTCATGTAGCTTCCAATTGTTTAAAGAGTTTCAAGTAGAGATTTTTATGTGAAAGCTTTTGATTTTTAAATCTTCTGTAATTACTATTTCTTTAATTTAAAAGACACCACAGGATAAACAAAGCACATATATCTGACAAATGGGCCACCAGTTTGCGATCTCTGGAGTAAACAGTGTCGTAGGTTTGGGTAACATCTTGCAGAATTGGGATTTTTTTTTTCCAAAAATTTTATTGGGGGAAAACTACAAAACATTTACAATACAATGTTTACATTCGCTATTTGTAGTGAGCTGATTTCCCAAAATATATTACAATTTAAGTTGACTTACCTTGTTACAATCAAAAACCTACTCTGTCAAAGTAGTCCAGAGAGTACATACATAGTACTCCAACTGTACCTACGTACAACGAACACACCATTTTAAGTGTACAATTAAATGATTTTCAGTGAATCTACTCTGTCATTTGTGGGATGAGATCCTCGCCCTCATGGTCCAAGTTAGCTGCTAGATCTTCAATCATTTTCTTCACTCCAGGCAGAAGGAACAAAGTAGCTCAAACCTAGTCTCATGGCCACATCTAGCTGCAAAAAAGGCTAGAGAATGTAGTCTGTTAGGTTCTGAGCATGAAGGACCCGTAAGCCACACTAAAGAGTGAAGACTTCAGCTTGAAGATACCAGGGATGGGGGATGGGGGAGATATTGGTCAAAGGATATAATATTTCAGTTAGAAGGAATAAATTTGAGAGATTTATTTTATAACATGGTGACTATAGTCTCTGACTATTCTTAAAAATTCAAGAATTTAAAAGTTTGTGTTCTTGCCACAAAAAGTGATGAATATGGGAGGTACTGCATAGGTTAATTAGCTCAATTTAGCCATTTCACAATACATATGTATTTTAAAACATCATATTGTACACAATAAACATATAATTTTTATCTGTCAATCAAACGAAAAAAAAAGGAATGGAGACATGAACTTGAAGATATGGGGAGCCACTGAAAGTTTTTGAACAGGCGTGTAACATGCAGTTTTGTTTTAGAAAAGTCATTTTTGGAGGCTGTGTGGAGAACAATTGGAGTGGGGCAACTTCAAGAAGTTCCTGGTGACCGTAGCACGTGCAGATTTGGTGAAAGGACGAGGACAAGGAGTTAGACAGGAAGGTCCTCACAAACATTGGCTTTCCAAATCCTGTATTTCCTCATCTCATGATCTTTTTCCTCTATCCATTTTATCACCACTTTGTGGACTACCTCAGAAATCCTTATTTTAAACATCCTACTACTTGACCATCATATATTTTTCTTTCCAGCTAACCTACTTTAGCATCCCCACTTCAAAAAACAATAAACTTCTTAACTCCCAAATGCTGAGCCTACCACTTTTCAATATACATCAACCACCTGTCCACACCCAACTCATGTTCTCACTGCCTCCTTTACCAAGCTCAGAGTCTAGCTCCTTCCCTAAACCTCTGCCCTGACATATTCTCAATTCTCTTACCATTTGCTCCCTTTATCCTGAATGTTGTGTCTGTTATTTCCCTTTTCCACTGGCATCTTCTCATGGCATTTAAAGTCACGTCTCTCCTATGCTAAAAACAACAGTCTTCTCTCTAGAACATGTTCCCCTCTCCTTCCCCCTCCACTCACCCTCTCCTCTCCTCTCCTCCCTTTCCCAGCCCAGCTTCTCAAAATTGTTGACATTTGCTGCCACAACTCTTTAACTGGACTCTTGTCATTTATGTGGGAATTGAAGTCACCAAGAATAGTGACAGATAATCATTGAAGGTAATGATCCAGGTGCTAAACTCTTCAATAAATGGCAGTAAAAGGGGACAGTAGCCCAAAGGGTCAGTAGATGGGACTCTTGTATAATCTTAAACAGGAGGAGGACTGTCCAATCACGACCAACATTGGACAGCTCACTGACACCAGAGTGAGGAGCTCAAAGCTAGATTTCTGGTTAAGAAAAATGTGACATTTCTTACATACAAGAGTTGTGAAGCAAACCATATATGTGTGTATATATGTGTATACCATAATTTATATAAAATTGTGTGAATGTGTACATGTACCCACATGTAAGATTAAAATTATGTCTGGAAGAGAGTTTACCAAAATGTTAATAGTGATTATCACTAGGTGATAGGATTTGGGGTAATCCTTACTTTCTTTTCAGAAAAAAGCATGACTATTCTTTTAAAATATGTTTCATCTTAGAATTCAAGAAGATGCAAAGTTATTTTTCATTTTGGGGAAAAATTTTAATGCATTGTTCTGAAATAGCCCTGGCTCTTATCTTGCATCTATTTTAAACTGCATGTCTAGTAAACAGGAGCACAGAAATAGAGTGACAGGAAGTGACTTAATCTTGTACTATGGGATCGTTAGCTTCAAGCAGGTTGGTGATAATTTATTACAGGAAGACATTTAAATCATGTCCAGGCACAAATTCGGGGGCAGAAGTCCACCCTACTGTAAACAATCAGAATGTGAGCTTGTGTTTAAGTTTTTACTTCCAGAAAACTGCGAATATTGTAATTTGTTGAAAAGCAAACATTAAACAATTATAAATTTGTCAGATAACTTAAGCTTCTCCACCAAAAAATATACACTAGAATTTTGTATTTCTCTATAGAAAAATTGATGTTTAATTCATTACATTATCTTTACAAACCCTTTGAGTAAGTGTCATGAGCTTATATTGCTTATTGTCAGTTATTAGATTGTGATTTATGAGCTGGAAAGGGAAATGTACTCTTTCAATTGTTGGAATGTAACACTTGATTCTGATCATGCTAAAAGATGATTTTTTTCTTCAATTTAGAAAATTTCTTCAATTCTTTGCTAAAATATTTTTAAAACTTTGATCCTTTAATAAGGAATAGACTGAGAATAACACCATTAATCCATATACATAAAACAAGTAGCATACATATTCTTCTATGAGTGCAATTACAGAATGACAAACTCAAAATGGAAATGTACACTCTTCCATCCATATAACAAATATTAATTGTACACAAATTTTATTTCAGGCATTGATTTGGGAACTGGGAATAATACCATTATGAATAAGACACCAGTTTTTGTCTTGAAAGATCTTAGAGTCTAATGGAGATCATTTGAGTCAGTAGGCAAGTCTATACACAGCATGGTATCTGCTTCAACTGGGAACGCACAGTGTGGGTGCTCGAGTGAGCACAAGGCAGGGCTTCCACACCAGTCTTCAAGGGTAAGGGAAGATATCTTGAGGAAGCGCAATAGAATTTCTTTGATTTATGTATGGCCTGAAGACAAAATTGAAATCATCTTTATATCGTTTTAAAAAACTCTTGCCTTCACTGGCAATATTTTGAATAATCTACTGCTGGATTATACTGCTTGAGTAGGCTACGGTGGGTGGCATTGATTATACCCCTTGTGACTTGGTCACCCCGATGAAGCTTCATATGTGAGATCTGGAGAATATTTAGTAATCAAGACAAAGGGAGAGCAAGGACAGAAGGAATAACATAAGAAATTGTACCAAAACAAGTGACATTCGTTGGTAGATGGCATTGAAAATGGTGCTTATTTTTGAATAGGCATTACACTTCTGTGAAAATGTGAGGAAAATGCCTTGGGAATCCTACCTTTAAAGACATTTTAATCCACTGCCTACACATCTTTAGGGGTTTAAGCCCAAATCTCCCTCACTAAACCGTTCTAACTCCTTAGAGGGTCCTCTCTCTTGTGCCTTGGCCTCCTGCAGCCTGTACCCTGAGACCCTGACCCTCGCTGGTCAAGCTGACTGGGTTATGGCAAGACCCTGCCCGCTCAGATTCTTTAAGAATTTGGAACTGGGGCTTATGAATAATTGTTGTACTTGAACAGGAAAGTGATATAAAGCAGGAAAAGGCAAACAAAATCTGCCTAAGAAACAGGTGAAGAGAGAGACAAACAGAAACAGGCAGTTGTGGGCGGATAGAGAGATGGTGGAGAGAGCACCAAAAGTCCTTGTTTTAATTTCTCATGAAGTCTATCTGTATTTCCTGCCATCTGGTTCCATGGAATAAGTATATCTTACAGTAAATTCCCTTTTACTTAAACTAGACAGAGCAGATTTCTGCTTTCAGCCAAATTCTTCATAAGGTAGCAGGAGAGTGAGTTAAAAAAAATTGCAGACATGAATAAAGTGTTTTTTTATCTCAGGAAATATCATACTTGTATGTTATCACATGTACTAGAAACATCCTGAGCTCTCGGTGAACATCTGTGTTGCTCTGTCATCTTTGCATGTGTGACTCACTTCCTCAATAGAGATGCACCGAAATAAAACCTTATTTGAAGCATTATTTCCCCGTGGTTTGTCCGTTATTTTACAAAAAGTAGCAGTATTCACTTTGGGAGGCTGAGGCAAGGATCACATGAGGCTGGGAGTTCAAGACCAGCCTGAGCAACCTAGTGAGACTCCCATCT